>CAUYRT010108326.1:0-13777 GCA_963574885.1 Lepilemur ruficaudatus
GAGTGCCGAGGCGTCAGCCTAGCTCACAGCAACCTCAAGCTCCTGGGCTCAAGCAATCTTTCTGCCTCAGCCTCCCGAGTAGCTGGGACTACAGGCATGCACCACCATGCCCGGCTAATTTTTTCTATATATTTTTAGTTGTTCAGCTAATTTCTTTCTATTTTTAGTAGAGACGGGGTCTTGCTCTTGCTCAGGCTGGTCTTGAACTCCTGAGCTCAAATGATCCTCCAGCTTCGGCCTCCCAGAGTGCTAGGATTGCAGGCGTGAGCCACCATGCCTGGCCCCATAATTTTTAAAATGTATCTTTAATGGACCTGCTTGAATTTATAAAACCCATAAAATACATCAATTTTAAAGTTAGCAAATCAGATAGATTAGGGAGTCCAAAGTCAATAAAAATTTTAGGTTCTAATAAATATAAATGAAAAGGTGTTTACAGGATCTACTGAAAAACATTTTTAAACAAACTAATGTTCCTATCACATACTTGGTTGAGAAGTCAGGATTATCCTGATATCAAATAGTAGGAATTTTTACTTTGCTTTCAATTCATTTCCTGATGTTAAGAACTGAAGCATTTGATAAAAATTCAATATTACAATAAATATGCTATTGTGATCTCTCAATAGGTATACTAACCAGAAAACAAAAAGTCAGAAAAACTTCTTCAAAGACTTTTTAATTATAAAAAATTTAAATCCTAATAGAACTACAAAATTCTCCCCAGGCCTAAGAGTTACCTATTGAAGTGTTCTCAATTATAAGCAAGTTATGCAGCAAAAATCTGGTCTTACATTGGTTATTTAGAACTTACAATACATTCTTCTACTTTTAAATGTGGTTTATAAAAGCTGATTCACGAAACATTCATTTCAGTGTAAATTTCAATAATATTCAAGTTAAAACAGGTTTTAACAGGATAACCTCATTATAACTTAGTTCAAAATCCAACTGAAATTTAAAAAAACCTTATTTAATGTAATAAAATATTATTATATTTCATTCGCAAATTGAGTGGAAATAGTGAAAATAAAGTCATTGTGGAGTCTACCTTGAGGCGAAGTCAGAACTACATGAACTATCCAACACGTTTCTTTTGGCAGCATTCAAGACAGGAATTGAAGGCATATCTGTCACAGGTTCAGCTAGAATAAAAGATAAAAAGCTAAAACTTCAAAATGACATGTTTAACATGTTTATAATATTATCTCAAGAGTTATGGACAATAAATGTTTAAAATTGAATCTCTATTTCTCTTACTGCTTATAGAAAAATCATAGCATAAAGTTTCTTAAATAATTTTCAAAGGGTTAAATTTTCTTTAAACTCTTCTTGAAATATTCTGACTTAAAATATTCATTTGATTAAGGATGATTAGGGGGAAAAGGCCTAACACAAAATATAGATATTTAAAATAAAAATAAATCTAAGTGTTTATTTTGTGAAAGCTTTCACAGAACTTCAGATACATATGGTCATCAATGCTTCTTTATGAAATAGCTGGTATTTTGGTAATCTGTTAAAAAAAGATACACTTTCATTAGAGAATGAGAAAATAATCAAACCCATTGGTATAGTTCACATTTTTGTAAGTAACTCTGGGGGAAGACTCAATTTACTTTTTGACTTTGAGACTGAATGCAACAGCTATTGGTATTTTGAATAGTGGGCTTCACAGATGAAATCACAGAAAGCAATGCATGTTAAAATCTTATGTTAACTGTGAAAAATTATACAAATGTTGGTTATGATAATTACTAAAGACATCTGACTTTACTTAATGGCCTAGGGAAGGATCTCAATTCTTTAAAGGTATTCTTTGGTGTATTATGGCTCAATATTCAGAATCTGCCTTAAGCAGCTTAGAGATACTAGAACAGACTAAATCCTCATAAATTTCACAGATTTTTGCCTGCATTGCAGTGGCCTGCCTGAAGTAAGCTCACTGTACTCACTAGAATGTGCCTCCCCTTGGGTATACATTTTCTTCCTCCTTCCTTATCTCCTTCTTTTCTTTTTTTTGGAGGGGGCTCTTGGGGGTAGAGGTAATGGTAGTGGTTAAAAAATAACAAACTTGGGAGCACAGGAAAGCTGCTAAGTAGCTGGGATGCACAACAATCATGTTTTGTGTTGTGTGGGGCAGCCACTGGTAGCACACAGAACTGGTCCCATAAGTTATGCTGGAGAAAAGTTATTTAGTGAGGCTAAACTTATAGGTTAGGTTTTATAATAGAAGCCAACAGAAATTTTGTTTTGCTATGTGAAATTCTGCTTTAGAGAAAATTTAGGTAAATTTTTTGTTTTTTATATCTAGGGATCTTTACAGTAACCTCCTTCTTATTAGTTTTATTCTTATTAATGTACAATCAATAAATCATGATATTGTAATAATCACAAAACCTACTAGGTTTAAAAATATATACACAAACATTTTTATGGTTTAATGGTAAACTCAAGTTGTAGGTTAAGGCCAAACTATAATTTGAGTGTATTCTGGGTAACACAATGTTAAAAATGAGCCATCTAAAAGGGAATAAAAGCATGGGATATGGGGTAAAAGATAAAAAGAGAAGAACATGTGCCATTATGGCTAAAAGTTCCATACCATAAGACTTCAAATTCAGAGCCATTCTCTCCATTTTCTTTCTCTCCTCTCCTAACCATCTTAATCATCTGTTTCTCACTGAGAATTTAGTGGCTTTAAGTATTACAATACTGTACTCAAAATCTATCAAAGCTAATAGCCAAAATCTAAAAAATAATAGGCTGCTCTCTAAAAGCATAACCAGGTGAGGTTATATGAACTTTCCGTTTTTTCTGTTTATAGGAACATTTAATATTAAAAAGACTGATTACCTCCTTGTGGATGAACAACACGAGGCTGTACAAATGATGGCTTCACAACTTCAAACCACCAGAAGAGTTCTGCCATGAACACCAAATAATTACTCTATATAAGAAAGTCAAGAAAATCAAAAGAAAACCTAAATTAGCTAAAACTTAATGATAAATAGAATTTTACTCAATTTAAAAGTATAGGTCTAAATCTCATTGAATTATCACTGGAGTATATCTACTATAGGCTGTTAAGCCTGCAATAAATATTTGCTCCTGTGTGTAAAAAATATAACAACTATTCAAAACCTCTTTGCTGATGATTTGCTCTATAGTTCTGGAATGGTGGTTCAATTTATCTAGCAGGCATTAATACCTGTAACTGTGTAGAACTTTGAGATAACATATAAGGTACTTTTATTCCAAATTAAATACAAGCAACTTAAACAGCTATTCAATTCTTTGACACTCTAAAGAGTGGTTATCATTTTAAAAAAATAATTAAGCTCTATTCAGATCCCTAGAAATTTCTCCAAAAATTAAGTGTACATAGTTAAATTATACATAATTAAGTATATAGTTAAAAAATATTTTAGGTATGTGCCCAATAATGCTAAACTCAACAGTAATCCAGGTGCTAAATAACACCAAAACTCTAGATTGTTATAGCTAATTCTTAATAATTTTGAAATATACAAAAAACATTATTTATATAATTTAATGCATCTACCTAATTTTGAAAAGTTATTAATAAGGATTAATCAACAATGTTACCTTTTATTATATTTTAAAATGCTAATAATGCATAAATCATAAAAGCTATAAACAAAGAATTATTTAATTTTAAGCATCTGGTAAGTTTTTAAAAATAACACTACACAAAACCTGTTTTCATAATTATTTAAAATAACAGCATGCATTCTAATTTTGGGTATTTGGCATTTAATAAAATAGTTATCAAATTTATTGGTATTTAATGAATGAGGTCTTATTTCATGTTAAATCTCAGGTTTTAAAATTATCACTGGAAATATGAGTGTTTTCTGATGCCTTGCCTTCTTCCTCCTACCTGCTAATTATGAATAATCCTCAAGGCTCTATACATTCTCCCTTAGAGTTCACGCACTCTCTTGGTTTTATTATATTTAACCTGGTGATTCTCAAATACTGATCTCTTAGCTGATAGTTCCAGAATGCTGTTGTGTATTAGGAAGTGAAGGATAGAGAAAAATCAAGGGTGACTCTTAGGTTTTCATCTTGAACAACTAATAGTGAGATGGAAAAGACTGACGGAAACAGGTAGTGAATGGAATCATGACTTACTGTATCTGCGATGTTCATTAGACATTTCAGTGGACCTGTCATGTAGGTGGTTGAGCGTAAGAGTCTGAGTGGTGAATAGAATTTGGTATGTTTTCTACTTTACTTTCAGCATTTGCTTTTTACTATAAATTCCCAGAATATTCAAATAGTAATATACAAAAACATACTATTAATATTTGAAGCAGCTGTTAAAATTTGTGATTTTTTTTTTTTAAGTAATGAAAATGCTTATAATCCCTCTGGATTATGTGCTGGATCTCACCCCTGCTTGCCTTCTCAGAAGCTTCACATTCTTAATAACCTTTTTCTCTCCTATACATTTATCCTTCCCTTCTCAACTGAATCCTTCCTATGTGGCTTTTAAACATGCTCAAACTTCTCCCATTAAAAAAATGAAACAAAACCTTCACTCAACTCATGATTCTCCAATTTCTCCTCACCCCTACCCTTATTAACTACTCTTCACAAACTTCTTTCAAGAGCAAGCCTCTACTAACACTCTCTATGTCATTTCTTTTACTCCTCAAGCCACTCCAGTGTGGCGTGGAGCCACACCATTTCTCCAAAACAGGATTTGCTCAAGTCACCAGTGACTTACATATGCTACTAATTCAAACACACTTTTCATCTTATTCGGCTTCTCAGCAGCATTTGACATTCCCGGTCTCTCTTCTTTGAAATACTGCCATGCCCTATGCCCATCAGCTACTAAATGACTCTCAAATATATTTATACATGCAATGGCTTATAGAGCATTTTGTTTTGGATATCTCAAAGGCGTTATGTCCAAAACTGACATAATCATCTTCCCAACAAATCTGATCTTATTCCAGAGTCATATCTCACTGAATGGTACCACTAAGCCAGTATGCAAACCAGAAACCCAGAAGTCATCCTTGATACCTCCTTCTCTCTCCCTTCCTGTATTCAATTCATTACTGAAACCTACAGATTTTGCATCTCAAATATTTCTGGAATCTACCCACTTCTCTCCATCTTCATCATAACTACTCTGATTCAAATGTTTTCATTTCTTGTTTGGAACATAATAGCTTTTTCTTTGCTTATTAAGAACAAACTTTTCAAAATGCAACCCCTACGCTCCCCCTTTCCATTGCTCTTGAGATAAAGGGGAAATTTACTATGGCCTAGAAGGGTCTACTTGATTGAGTCCCTTTTTATCTATCCAGCTTCATCTAATACCACATTCTCCAGGATTCCTCATCTTACCCACCAGACCATAAGGTCTAGAAAGACAAAGCTTATGATCATTATTGTGTCTTCAGTGTTTAAGACTATTCCTGGCACCTAATGGACGCTCAAAAAATAATAATTTGAATGAATGTACAAATGAATCAATCTATGCATAACAAAAAAGATGTCAGTAAAACATCAAAATATTGATAGGGAATATTTCTGAATAATAAGAGTATTGTGATTTATATTTTTCTTTATACTTGTCTTTATAGTACACTTTCTAAAGCCAAAGTATAAAATTGTTTCTTAAGTAGTGGTGCTAGGTTCCACTCTACTAGTACTGTTAATCTTTTGGAAAAACACTGCTTAAGTGCTCGATAACGAGTTAATATTTTAAGGACTCTGGGGAGATAACTGTCCTGATAACATAACTGCACTGTGTGTGGCCACAAGATGTCAGTACAGTAAGAAATAATTTTCCCAGTGACCAAAGCTCATTATTTCTTTCTACAGTCATGATGATTACACAGCAATAAATCTGTAACCATATTTCAGAAATGATACCAAATCAATTTCATTTGAAAGCTTCTTCTTTCCTTCTTTTTAAGCTACATTTTAACACTGTAAAATAATATAAACAATACAGAAGAATATAGATATACAGAATATAGAATAAAAAGTAAATGTCTTAATCCTTTTCCCCCAAATCCTAATGCTACACTCAAAATAAATCACTGTTAACAATTTTGTGTGTATCCCTCTACAGACCTTTTTCTGTGCATCTAATAATATATACATGTACGAGTTTGCATACAAATAGAAAAAGAATTTTTAAAAAACACATAAATTGCATCATGCTATAAATTATGTTTGTTACTTGCTTTCTCTACTTAATGTCTTGGAGAGCTTTCTGTATCAGCAAAAATACCTCTACCTCCTTCCTTTAAACCGTCTGACTATACTACAAAACATTTTAATTATGCCCCTATTAAGATAGATTGTTTCCAACTTTTCACCACCACAAGCAATCCTCATACATGCCTTCTGTGCATTTTAAATGTGGTTAATGTCAGACTGCCCTTTAAAATGGCCATACCAGTGCATACTTCTACCAAGAGGGTAAGACAGTGCTCATTCCCTACAATGCCAATAAACACTTGTTTTTAAAGTTAAAGTGAAAATGAGGTGCCCAGCATCACGGACCAAGCAACCTTTTGTAGGCTAGAATCTTACGATATTCAACTGCAGTCAAAGCTGTGGTTCTAATAATTTAGTAAAGAAGACAGAAAGCCACCAAAGCCTTTTTTCCAGACAATTATCTTTTAAATACAACTGATTTAAGAAAATATATTTATATCTGGATCATGTCCAAAGTTGATCTAAACATCAGGACTATGTATTATTTATTGGAAGTCTAAGGTATACCAATTTACACAAACGTAATCTTATGTCTCAATGCATTTAATGATTCTTTTTCCTTTGAGATTACTTAAGTATTTAAAATTTTTAACAAACAAATGTCAGAAAAAGCATTAACAAGATATATATGGAAATAATATTTCCTAATTACCATTCTGATAAGAATGGCAAGGTATAGGCAAGGCACGGTGGCTCACTCTTGTAATCCTAAGCACTTTGGGAGGATCCCTTGAGCCTGGGAGTTCAAGACTAACCTGAGCAACATAGTGAGACCCTATTAAAAAAAAAAAAAAGACTAGCAAGGTATAAACCTTCAAAATTAATCAAGATTTTTATTTTGATGTGTCAGACATAAGGGAGAGTATACTATATTGGGTCAGTAGGAGTAGTGGCTTCTTTTGGAAATGGCTTTACCGTCAGCTTTATCTTCTGCCCTGCTGTTTCATTCACCACTTTATCCCCAACGCTGACAAGTGTCTGGAGATAACTCAATTAATATTTGATGATGAATGAATAAACAAACAAATCCCCCAGCCTTAGCATAGTGCCTGGTGTATAACAGGTTCTCACTTAAGTATTTGTCAAACATTAACATGGATCCCGAAATGTTCTAAAAGTTGTAATAATCTCCAGTTTTTGCCATTTTACATTTTCCTGACAAACTTGTTTAATGCTGCTTTTCTTTTTATTTTAATAACTTTTACACACTTGCATTCTGTAGTTTCTTCAGACAGTGTCTTAAATAGGGCTTTCCTCTAATGATACACATGTGATACTTGGTGGTTATCTACAGAGTAGCTACAAATAAATCCTATCATTCTTTAAAAGCAACAGATGTACCCAGTTCATTTTCACAATCACTTTGAAATAGTTTACCAAAATATAAATTGTGTCCATGGGGGCTTCCTGTTCTTGTAACATACATGTGACTTCCACCATATATTTAACAAAAACAAATCTTGAACTTCAAATAAATTACTATTTTGAACACTTTTTTCTTTGGAAATTAAAAGAAAAAGCCCCCAAAGATTTTAATATCCATAATTATGCTACAGTTATATTATAGTTCAAGACTTTATAAAAACTGTCTATATGACTCAATCACAAAAACATTTCTGATTTCTGAATTCATTTTATATTAATGACTCACATAAAATGCAACACTAATATTACTAAAATAGTCTCTGAAGGATAAGAAATAATCCTGAAGTATTAAAAATATAGTACTGATAACAACTCAATTTTCAAAATTAGGACAATTTTGAAATTTCACCAATGTGAAATTTTAGCTATTTTCTTAGCAAAATCTGAAAGCAAACACTGCTGAACACTCAAAGGATCAATAAAGGTGACAAATCTCAAATAGTCTGATAACTAAAGAACAATTATATATGAGCTAGTGAGAATAAACTAAATTTCAATTTCGTGCTCAATTACATTACACACATAAAAATATGCGAGGGTACCAAATCATCTTACATAACTATATAAAATACATATTTATGCATATGGTAGTAAATAGTATATAACCTTACTTTTTAATTAGTTTTGTTTAGGGACCAGAAACATTTAATGGCTTATCCTCTATTTTGCCAACATTAAGACAACAGACCAATTTTGTATGTGACTTTAAGTTTGGCTTTGCACTACAAAAGAAACCTATGGCTAATGATGTATAAAAAAACATAAAATAAGCAGAAAAATCAAATAAAAACTATTTTTTCAAAGGCTCTTTTGACTGATACAGTTAATCTGTAAGCTTAAAGTGGCTAAGCCACTTATATATCTTGTTCTATGTTTTTTTTCTTTAACAAACTTTAACAAAGTAAAGGGAGAAAAAATAATTTAATTTACCTTTATGGATGAAGCTGCATAGAGCATGTCTTCCAGGGTGAAATGACAGCACTGGTTCAAGTATTCTTGGCAAAATTCTTGAATCAGCTGCAGATTATACAGGCTATCAGCCAAAGACATAGTTTCTTTCAAACAAATATCTTCAAATAGGAAAAGAGTAAGGTGATGACTTTGGGTTAATTTGATAAAAACATTTCATATCCATTTTGTAATTGGTGATTTAGTACAAATACACAATTATGTGGAATTTGTTTAACAGACATATATTTTTAGATATAGTGGTCATTACACAGAAAGACTAAGGTTTACCAAGCACTACTTTTCTGATTATCTTCCTCAGAATTATACATAAATAATCTTTTTTTAAAAAGCTGTCATTACTTGTTAAATACTGTTGTCTTAAATATTTGCTACTATCTATCTGTAGCTCAGAACTATTACTGGACACTTACCCTCTAATCTGACAACACCAGGGCAGTAAAAGTGAATGAGGGCAGCTAATGCGCAGCCGTCTGTGCCATCTTTCAGCAGATTCTCTACCAGTGGAATGCACGGCAATTGCTTCAGCAGTGTTTGCTCTTTCCTATAACGAGCCTGCAACATAAAAAAAGACATGAAAATAAGTAAGTACTAAGCAACATACAGGAAAAAAATTAGTGTTGTAGATTCTAATGTATTAGTAATAAAATAATTCAAGAGAAATGAGAATTACTACTCACCAATATTCTTCTTTTCTAAATAATGGTAGGCATTACCAAAATTAAATATACAGCAACAACACTATAGTTTTGAAGCTAAATAGTTAATATACCATATTGCTAATTTACATGAAATGACGTTTAACTTCAATACTTAAATATAAAAGCATCACAAAACAGATTTGTAATACTTTGTATCCAAATCATCAGTTCTGCTCTTTTGTAGATGGTAAAATTCATTTTCTTTAATGCTAGACTTAGTTTATACTCAAAGTTCTTACACAGATAGACTGAAAGTTACTTGGGAAGAGCAAGAGTACTATTTGAGCAGAAAGAATTATAAGAATTATCAAAATCAGGGGGCATGTAAGAAGAATATACTATTAAAGGAAATTTGGAGATAAGAAAACATCACTTTGAGGAACTAGAATAATATCACCAAAGACATTCTGGCTTATCATTTGAATGTTGAAACAACACAAATAGTGTTAACAACTTTGAAACGGAAAAAAAACCCTCCTAATTCAGTTTTCATTAACGAATAATAGAGCCAAGTATAAGGGTTCCTGCTCCTCCTCAGAAAAACAGAAGAAACTTTTGTTTTCTAAAGATTGCTTGGTGTGGCTGGACAAATTTTCAAGACAGTTCTCTAAAAATAAGACATGCTGTAAAGGTGGCTAAGAGAACGAGCTCTTGGGTCAGATTACCTGGGTTCAGATCCTGGTTCTGCCACTTATTAGCTTTGTGATCTTGGACAAGTTACTTAAACTCTCATTTCTCATTTCTCCCATCTATAAAATGGGGATTCTAGTAGTACATACTTCACAGAACCACCAGAGGATTAAAGAGGATGATGGACACAGAGTGCTATGCACTCTGCGGGGCACAAAACAGGCTATCAATAAAGGTTAGCTGTTATTAGCGACTAGCTCTTCTAAAGCCAAGAAAAATAATGCTCATGATTTAGTGAGAGTACATACTAAAGTATTTTATTAGCAAAATGTATGATAACACAGGTTACTGATATTTAAATATTTTTTAAAAAGGTGATCAAAACTATTTTTCTCTTCTAATCCCATCTAAACTGGTCATCTCTATATTTTATAAAATATAATTATGAGATAAAATACTTTTGTGAGGATAAAAATAGAAAAATAAAAACTTACTTAAAGAGAAAATTTAACATTTGGCGGTAAAGTCAGATTTCTTTTAAATAATATCTCCCAGCAAAGCATATACATTAATGAATAAAAAGATATTTATTCCTGCTTCTCTCTCACTGGCTGCCCAGGGATAAGATTCATGGAACATGTTTTCCTCTTGAAGATTTTTGGAGGAGCTTGTTCTTATTCATCACTGCAGGCTAGAATCTGTATTTGATGGTCTGTTCTAACTCAGAGGGTAACTATATTTAGAAAAAAAAAATCACTTACATGTAATATATAGATTCTTTAATTCATTTATTCTTTAATAGATTCTTTTTACATAAGCCTAGAAAACTTCCTCACTGCTGCCAGGCGACAGTTTAAAAATCAACCATGGGGAAGGAAGGGGAGGGGAGAAAGAACAAAGAAATCACCAGCATCATCTTCGAGCGTTAGCAACCTTTCTCACATTTAGTAAGTACTGTTCCAGAGCCTTACACTCTTTTCTATGGTCATTTAGAATCAAAATAGTTTGCTTCTTGGACATCCTCTAAATTGGGCTAGACTCAGTCCCAAACTTCCCACGGACTGGTTTATTTTCAGTCTACAATCTGAACTGGATTTAGCCAAGGTCATAAAATAAAGAACTGAATTGTGTGATCTGTTGTATTCCCCTCTGCCAAGCAGCACTTCTGGACAAGGTGTGTGCACACATGCACATGCACACACACACAGCTTTATGTAGCGTTAGCAATAAATGTCTATGATTTACATTAGACAATCAGAGAATTATGAATGGCATGCCAAAACATTTTCCTGAAGATTATATCCTAGAAGATGTATCAGGTAAACCAACTTTAAATCTTGAGGTATATGCAACTCTCAGAAAGTTCATTTGTAGTTCATGAACTACAGTTCACGAAAGCCTTTTATACTTGAACATGCTATATGCTTTATAAACTCACTGTGTGAAACATTTCCTGTTCTTTCTACAAACTTCAACATTTGGCATTTAAAAGGAGTACCTGTTTTCTGTATTTCAACATTATGGTGTATTTCTGAACTGTATTTTTATTCCTGAGGTTGTAAAAGAGTTTCTTAAGTGGCTTAACCACCACCACCCCACCCTGATTTAATCCTGAGAGATCAACCCTTCAAGTCAAATCAGAATTTTGATATAGATTAGGTCCAATATTGGTGAGGACACAGAGAAGCTTTCGCTTTTTTCATCACATGAAAAGTTAAGTGTCCCCTACAACTCAAGCAAAAAAGGAAAAGATTCTGTCAAAAGATGATTTTAAAATACAGTTAACTTACACATGCAATTCAAACTCACTTTTGCTAAAATTATTAAAATCAGTGAGAACCTACATCCATAAGGATTGTTTAGTTTAACCTATTTACTGATGATCTGTCAAGATTAGCAAAAGGATTCTTACCCTTTAAATTACTTTTAAAACTTCGGCTAGATCTTTTATCTTTCCATTTGATGTTATAACCAAATACCTTAAAATCCAATCTCTATTCAGTGACTAACAGAATTATATGAAATGACTATATCAGCAAGACACAAACAATATCATTCTACATATTACAGTTCTGGAGAGCAAATTGAAGTAGCTGGGCAAACTTACTGGAACCAGTTTCCAAAACCATTTGGAAGGAGACTTCAGAGGAAGCAGCAGAAAAAAAAGGGGGAAGCAAAAGGTAAAGGGAAAATTCATCAGCATTATCTTCAATGAACAAATTATAGTAAAGCTTCTGATAGTGAAGTTCCAAGTTTATAGCTCTCATGACATTTATTTTCAGTTAATTAATACTTCAGTTAAAAATATATAGGTTCCTAATGATAAAGACTACCCACCTTCTCCTTCCCTCTCTCCTATCCCCATACAGAAATTCATTTAGGATACCTAGGGTGTGCAATATACGTGGACAGCAAAGAATTTATTTCTGAGTTCTAGAATCACATATCAGATTAAAAAATAAATTTATATCATAAAAGGGAAGTAAAAAGATTCTAGGGCTAGATTTGCAATCATAATTTTTAGACATTACTAGAACAAGTCTGGTAAGGCAATATTTTTCCCAAAAAAGGGAAAGAAAGATCATTTCAATAAAAGTAAATATAAAGCAAATAACAAGGTAGTATAGAATTTACTAAAATGATCATTTCTTTCAACTGTATGAAAAGTTTCTTTTCATTAAGGAGGAAAAAAACTAGTTGGCAATTCTTACCAATTAAAATTTTTGTTAAGTCTCTAAAGCAAGTAACTACTTATATAAAGAGAATATAAATGTTATTAATTTTGCTATCTAGGAGTTCCCCCAAAATCTAATTTTTCTCTTTAAAAAATGAATATAATAAACCCATAATTTCAGATAATATGAACTAATAATTTGTGATTATTTATCTTTGCATATCCTGGAAAAAGTTCTGGCAGCTCTGAATAAATATTTGTTGAAGTGAACCAAACTAAATGGGATATACATTAAAATTCATATTCAATTTTTATGTAGGAAGTTTTTCCTACATAAGTTCACATGAAAAATCAGATTACTTAGAAAAATACTATCAAATAAGGTATTTTCAAGAACTTTAAAAATAAGAAAAAATCTCAAGAACCAGAAAAATACCAGCTTCCTACATATAAATAACATTTTGAATAAATTTTTCTTATAGCATCAGGAAGATTAACCCCAATAATTTTGTTGCATGAGGTAATATTTTAATCTCCCATTTAACTGGAAATTTTTGGCAGCTGCAGTTACAATAGCCATCAAAAGTACAAGAGCAGGAAACCACTGAAAATGTGTCAGTGTTCCCAATTTATAACAGAAATTTTAAAAATAGAGGGTTTTTTTTGGTTTGTTTTCTAAACTAGAAAAATCCATTGCATAGAAATGGGTGATAAGATACAATTACTCTGGACTATTCATAACAGCAGGTATACAAAGGAGTCTCTAATGGCTCAAGTGACTCCAAATTTCTTATAAAATATTCAATAATTGGATTTTTTTGGCCGGGCACAGTGGCTCATGCCTGTAATCCCTAGCACTCTGGGAGGCCGAGGCGGGAGGATCACTCGAGGTCAGGAGTTCGAAACCAGCCTGAGCAAGAGTTAGACCCCATCTCTACTAAAAATAGAAAGAAATTAATTGGCCAACTAAAAATATATAGAAAAAATCAGCTGGGCATGGTGGCACATGCCTGTAGTCCCAGCTACTCAGGAGGCTGAGGCAGAAGGATCACCTGAGCCTGGGAGTTTGAGGTTGCTGTGAGCAGGTTGCTGTGAGGTAGGCTGA
>CAUYRT010108327.1:0-26158 GCA_963574885.1 Lepilemur ruficaudatus
CCCCTACCTCCTGGTCCCTGATTTTTTGTTGTTGTTCGAGACAGTCTCACTCTGTTGCCCGGGCTAGAGTGCTGTGGCGTCAGCCTAGCTCACAGCAACCTCAAACTCCTGGGCTCAAGCAATCCTTCTGCCTTAGCCTCCCGAGTAGCTGGGACTACAGGAATGTGCCACAATGCCTGGCTCATTTTTTCTATTTTTGGTAGAGATGGAGTCTCGCTCTTGCTCAGGCTGGTCTCAAACTCCTGAGCTGAAACAATCCGCCCACCTCAGCTTCAGCCTCCCAGAGTGCTAGGATTACAGGTGTGAGCCACCGCACCCAGCCCCTGATTTTTCGAACTGTCTATACAGGACCCTAAATAAACAACCAAGCTATTCACCACTGCCGATGAGTTGATGTGTATTTTTACCTCAAGCCACTTTTTTCCACAGAAAGTGGACAACAAGGTCAAAATAGGGGCCTAAATTCTCATAGGGTTTACTTTCCACCTTTGGTAAGATAAAACCTTAATAAAACCTTCACACTTGCCACTACTTACTCATCTGATTAATCTCATGTCATCAGTATAATAACAAAAGCATAAATGCATATTCTTGGCTATTCCACATTAATTCAAATGGCTTCTCTTTCTCCTTCTGGCTACAGACAATAGAGTCACCAGACCAATATACCTAAGGCTGTGTTGATCTGCTTTAGAAGAGATACCACATCTAATACAGCAGTTGCAATGGGGGCTACTATTTGGGTAAGTTTGTGGACCATGTCCATGTCCCTGTCATCTGCCAAGATCTATCTGTTTTATAAGGACCAGACTAGTGAATTAAATAAAGATATTATGGGGACCACCGTCTCTGAATCCATTTATATTTTTAAGGGTAGTGTTCTTCTCTAACATTCTTAATGGAATGTGATTTTTGAAATTTATTATCTTGGCCAGGAGTGGGAATGGGAGGTGGGAGGTGAGTCAGTTTCAGAGCTTCCGTTTGGTCTTCCCTACTATGTTAGCTCTTACTGCTCAGGATAAGGAATCAATACAGGCTTTATGCCAAACATCAAATATGTCCATCCTGGTTATATATTTGAGGAGTGAGGAAATAACTACCAGATGGATTTGTGAACTTAGTGAGCTGAACCTGGGCCAGGATTCCAAATCTTAACCTAATCCACGTATGCCTCCCTTTTTAACAGAGTTTTGGTGATATTTTGGATCCCAATGTATCAACTTCAATCTAAGCCCCATGTCCAGTAGTCTTCAAAATATCTGAATATTCTCCTTACTTGTGTAAATGGCCATAGGTTGCTTGATAAGGATTATTATATACATCTGTCATGCTATTACAAGGTACTGTATCATGAAGAGCCAGCCTTTCCTCAGTCAGTAATCCAGGATCTAAAAATAGGGTTAGGTCAGAAAATTGGACAAGGGATCACAATGTTTTATTGGAGTGATTTTTCAATATCTCTTTGACTTATTTTGGTTATATACATTTTTTGAATCGAGCAGTACTCTCATTGGCTGCCCATTTATCTTGCCCCTAGTACTACCGTGTTTTATAATATCTCCATAGTTCTCTATAGGTCAAGTCCCCCAGACTGCCCCTCAGACTGTACTGCCAATTATGATCATTATACCTATATTGTTTCTGATATTTAAGTTTTCTGTCACCTAGCCTCTTTTACTCTGGAACCCTTCATCCCCACTGATATTGGAAACCCCATTACTGTAACAGTATTGGGGTATTATGTCACCTTTGTCTACAAGGACATCCATCACTGGGCTACTCAGATGTTCTGGTGGCCCTCGCCAGAGCATCTCTCATCAGTTTGGTAGGAGGAGTTTTTGCCAGGTTTGCCCACAGCAAGCTGGGGTTTTCCAGCCTTACGTGGTGCACCTCTGCCAGCATGCTCACCTCTGGGACCTCTTGATCCCTTGCTCCACAGCCTGCCACAGCAGTTCCAGCATCTCTAATTTATTTATTGAGGCCCATCAGTTTTTTCAAGTTTTTTAGAATGATGGCATGTTATCACTGTTTCCTAAGGTCCTCAATAGGATAACAAATCTTATGTCATAAGATGGTGCTCCCGTATTGATGAGCTCTCCTTTATCTAGTATCATGCTCCACCTCCCCAACTTGATTCAGCACCATCAGAATCCAACCCTGTACATACTCTCTGGGTCCTACTGGTGCATGTTGGCTGTTGCTACAGCTCCTCAAGTTAGTCACAGCATTAGCATTTCTTGGGCAGAGCAATGTTACAACTTGACTCTAGTTATTTTTCTGATGGCCAGTAAGAGAAGTGAGGATCGATCCTGAAAGAGTGCACATTGTCTTGTAAGGCAGAGTCCTCTGCGTTGTCTTAAAGCAGGGGAGGAATGCTAGGCTTTAACAGAGAAGAGTGGGCTGCTTCTACAGACAGGCCTGTGTCCAAGGGAATCTGGAAATTCAAGATTTTCAAGTACAGTGGCTCAGATGTCTCCATCCCACATCTCAGTGTGAAATTCTTCGCAATCAAGATCCTGAGCACAGTACTCTCACTTAGGTTAAAGATCAGGCATTCTTTCGAACTTCCCTGCCCTTATTAAGTATGTCCTGTGTCTTATGTTCAGCTAGTCTTTTGCTCTCTAGCTGCTGGAGATGAAGACCCCCTGGCTTTCACACATCACCTTAAATTAGTGATTAATCATCTTCTGCCTCCTTTTTTTTTTTTTTTTTTTGCCAATGGCACCCAGCAAGAACCAGGAGATTCCATACTCCCTATACTTACTGTTTTTTCCCAACCAAATACTAATCAGGCCAAACCCTGCTTAGCTTCTGAGATCAGATGAGATTGGGCACTTTCAGGGTGATATGGCCATGGACAGTTTTCTTTAAACTTTCTAATTTAAAAAAAAAATTGCTCCTTTATAATATGTGTTTAAATAGATATTTAAATTCTGGAATAAATAATGTTATAACTACCCATAACTAAGGTAGTTTTCACTCTTCCTCATTATAAATAACTCTGATGAGTTCCATTGTACATCTTTCTTTTTTTTTCCATCTATTTCTTTGAATTAAGTTACTCAAAGAGGAATTTTCTGGTTCAGTGGTGTATCTGTCTTAAAAGCTTTTGATATACATTGTCAAATATGTGCCAGAAATGTTAGACCAGTTTACACTCCTGCTAGCAATGAACAGATAGCTCTTGTGTCCTTAGCACCTTCTCAACCTTGGTAATATTATTCATCATAATTTTTGCTAATATGGTAAGATAAAAAGATATTTACTTTTTAAAAGATTTGAGTTGAATTTTAAATATTTTACTGGCTATTTATGTTTTTTCCTTTGTAAATTGTCCATGTAAATTCTTCAAAAAGGTCAAGAACAATGCTCAGAAGAACAATGAAGGACATTCGGTGCAGTGTTTTGCAAACTGTTCTCTGAATATTCCTGTGCTCTGTTAGGAGATGGAGGGAGGGAGTCATTACGGGAAAGAAGCCACACTGTGGAGGAGGAGAAGGTAGATAGGTAGCACTACTGGTGCTGCAACCCTTGTTTCAAAGAGAATATCTATATTTATTTTTGCTTTATCTATTTGGCTTCTCCTTAAGATTTTATTTGAAGAAAAGGGTCAAGTAGAGCAAATTTGAAAACCATTCATTCTTGCCCAAGCTCTCAGTGTTTTAGATGAGGAAGAAACTGAGTCTTAGAAAAGCTAAGGGCCTCTGGGCAGCCAAGTGAAGACCAGCACCCCAGGCTAGTGTCATCAAAGCAAGTGCTCATCTCCACTCCGCTGTTTCAAGATGTTTTCTTTTTTTGACTACTCAGCCAGAAAATAGTTCAAGGTGATTCAAGTGTGAAAAGTGCAAGAACTTTCTCCTTAAAATCAATTACTTCCCTTGAGGAAGGGGTGCAACTCTTTCTATAAACCACTGGCTGTCTCCAGCAGCCAGCCTGCATGTTCCAGTGCTCTCCAAATGCAAAGCAGTCTCATCAGGCAGATTTCTATAAGCACTTTATTTTAAATGGAAGATCAAAGATTAAATAGACTGCATTGGCTTTCTAGCCCTTATAGTAGGATTCGCATTTCCCCTTATCTTTCCTAAGTATGTGATTGATAATATTTTCTAAACAGTGGTTAGTACATAATTTACCAAATCATATTAACAACTTGTTGATTCACCTTGGGTTTGAGGAATTCATCTTAGTTGTTCAGCCCTTGGACATTATTAGAGTTGAAAATGTATTTCTGTTTCAGGTTTTACATATTTTAGCAATTATTTTCAGTTCATGTACTTTTGCCCTAAAGCAATTTCAGGACAGTGCAGTTTTAAACATCAAAAAGAGAATAACTATAAATACTTTACCTGAAACATGAACTTTAGGACTACCAGAAAGTTTTGCACTCTAAAAATAACCTTAATTATTTTTAGTTTATCCATTTTTTCTATTATTAACTTTTTATCTTCTTATTCAATATTTTATATCCTATTATCAACATTTGCTTTTTGTCGTGTACCTTTTATGTGCTAAGAGATTTTTTTGCATCGTTTCATTTAATTCCTACAGTAACAAATATTTAGGTGGGTTAGGAACTGCTATTATTTTCATTTTATGGATGCAGAAATAGAGTCTGAAAGAGGTTAAATGAGAAATCAGATTTTAAATCATGGTTTATCTGTTTCTGGAGTTCAAATTTTATTCAATATATTTTATACCTCCCATGGTACAAAAAGAAATTCCACAGTCATTTGGATAGTTTCTTTAGTTGAGCCTTAATTTCTACGGTCCCTGATAAGCACTCTAAGTCATATTTCAAATTATAGAAATTTTGTTAGACAGTAAAATATACTTTACATTCACAGATGAATCCATCAAGACTCAGAATACTGAATGCATTTCATTACAGATATGAATAGTGGGTTGTCATCAGACTCTTCAGTATTCAGTAATTCCCTTGTGCATTGAAATAAAAGAGAAGAATCATTGTGATTTGATTTATAAAATTCTAAGCCTCTTGATACTAGGGCTTTATCTAGCCAAGAGTATGCATATATATTTGTAAAATGTGAGCCTAGATCCTTGAATTCAGAAAGATTAGAACAAGTTTGCTAGATTTATCTCCTTTCGGAAACCACATTCTAATTCTATTCATTATAAGAGCTGTACTCTTGAATTGATTTAAACATAACCTAGTAAATATATACTAGTATGTGCATTATATAAGTGCTAGAGTTAATTTTAAAAAATCATTAAGTGATAAAGATTCACTTTGGCCCAATAACTGGGTTTTTAAAAATTTTTTTATTTCAGCGTATTATGGGGGTACAAATGTTTAGGTTATGTGTATTGCCTTTGCCCCCCGCCGAGTCAGAGCCTCAAACGTGTCCATCCTTCAGATGGTGTGCACCACACCCATTATCCATCCACTTCTCCCCCCTGCCATCTGCCTGATGAATGTTATTACTATATGTGCACTTAAGCGTTGATCAGTTAATACCAATTTGATGGTGAATACATGTGGTGCTTGTTTTTCCATTCTTGGGATACTTCACTTAGTTGAATGGGCTCCAACTCTATACAAGATAACGCAAGAGGTGCTATATCACCATTGTTTTTTGTGACTGGGTAGAACTCTATGGTATACATATACCACATTTTATTAATCCACTCATGTATTGACGGACACTTGGGTTGTTTCCACATCCTGGCAATTGTGAATTGTGCTGCTATAAACATTCTAGTGCAGATGTCTTTTTTTATAGAATGTCTTTTGTTCTTTTGGGTAGATGCCCAGTAATGGGATTGTTGGATCAAATGGCAGTTCTACTTGTATCTCTTTGAAGTTTCTCCATATTACTTTCCCCAGAGGCTGTACTAGTTTGCAGTCCCACCAGCAGTATATGAATGTTCCTATCTCTCCTCATCCATGCCAACATTTGTTGTTTCAGGGCTTTTTGGTAAAGGCCATTCTTACTGGAGATAAGTGATATCTCATTGTGGTCTTTATTTGCATTTCCCTGATGATTAGAGATGTTGAGCATTTTTTTCATATATTCGTTGGCCATCATTCTATCTTCTTTTGAAAAGTTTTTGTTCATGTCCTTTGCCCACTTTTTGATAGTGTTTTTTGATTTTTTTTCTTGCTGACTTTCCTGATTTATATATAGACCTCCACAGGGAGAACTATGAAACACTGAGGAAGGAAATAGCAGAGGATGTAAACAGGTGGAAAACCACACCATGCTCATGGGTCGGCAGAATCAACATTGTTAAAATTTCTATACTACCTAAAGTGATCTACAGATTCAATGAAATCCCTATTAAAATACGAGCATCATTTTTCGAAGATCTAGAAAAAATAATTCTATGCTTCATATGGAACCAGAGAAGACCCATATAGCAAAAGCAATCTTAAGCAAACTATGTTTTGATCATATTTTAGACCTAACAGGGGTAAGTGAGAAATGTTGGCGAGACTGCTACCTTCACTCATAAAGAATGAAAGTTGTCTAGAATTTAGTTTGACATTTTATATCTGACAACACTGGAACCTAAAACAATGAAGTAGTCTACTTGCCTTATATTTTTATGTGATTGCCAAAGAATTTAAACTCTTCTTCAAATATATTCCACTAACAAAATTTTTATGAGATGATGAATAGGCTTGTTTGTATATCCAGTTTGGAAAATTAACCCTATAGGGCTAAACAAATTCCTTTAAAGTTGACAGAGAACACAGGGCAAGTCATAAAAAGTAATGTGAGATTACGTTTTTATATGCCATTAAAAATCCCATTAGCCTCATTGTTATGTTAGTTACCATTTTGAATACTGGCTCTGCATCTGCTTGTTTCTATCCAGCTATTGACTAATATGGTTTCTCCCATATATTGATGTCTTAGTTTAAATTTTTGAGAGGCAGATGTAATTGACCCAGCTCACCTTTTGGATGCCAGGTCATGACTTGTGCTAACACCATAGCAAGTGGGCAGCCGGGTTGTCGACAGTTCCACAGAAGAGTGGAAGCCCATGAATTGCTCGTAAAGCCACCAGAATAACCCTGGATCCAGCTACCCTAAGGGCTAGTGTCTGATTTAAGACTTTTTTGAGACTTCACTTTAAATTTACAATTAAGCACAAATTTTCTTCGAGCTAGTTTGAGTGGTTTCTGTTCCTTATAAATAAAGAGCATATTTTAGAACAGATTGTAACAACCTTGTTAAAATTTTTCATTTCCACGTTTTATGTCTTAAAATGTGTGATGTAACTAATACACATTTTATAGCCTTGAAAAATTCTCTCTTTTTTTGGAGAAAGTTAAAAGTTAAGATAATATATGGTCTACTTCCATGGAAACAGGTAACAGCACCAATATACAGGAAATGAACAAATGAAAGCACTATTGAAAATTAGGAAGTAGAAAAAGGAGAAGGAAGGAGAATAGTTTTTGCCTTTGTTCTCCCCTGCCCCCAAGAGATTTAAGACTTAGATTGGAAAGTTGCTCTAAATTGAAATACTATGTGGTAGTTAAGTGAGTATCTCTGAAGCTAGACTGCTTAGATTCAAATTGTAGCTTTGCTAAATTTAGCTGGATGACACAAGAACAACTGCTTGGAACAACCTAACCTCTCTATGACTTAATTTCTTATGCTTAAAATGGGTAGAATAACTTTTAGTTTTTAACTAGTTATCTTAGGTTCTATAAAAATAGTCTAAACCCTTTTATATATTTATAGTAACTAAACAAATATTGTAGCCTCAGTGGACATTTACTGTATTCTTCTATTGGGCAAGGACAGGATGGTAAATCTAAATAACTTTATGATCTAGCTAGGGTGTCTAAGGGCAAGAAGTCTGAAACTTCTTGCTCAGTTGCCCAAGACAGGACAGATCCTCCACAGCACATTTTGGGGACCACAGTATTCCTAGAGTAGACCATCACACAGGTGTTATTCCTCTATCAGAAAACCCTTTAATCTCCATCTCTTTATCTCTTTATTGCCTTTCCAGTGAAGGACAGCTGTTTAAGTGTGCAATATGCTCTGTAATTGAATAGCACCTGGACTAAAGTGTGTGCAATGATTCATGACAGATGGAAATTTGATCTTGGTGCCAAGATCTCTTGTGGCTGGTGCTACAAATCTATAATCTAAAATTGCCTAGGTGTTTTACCATAGCTTTGCAGCTTGTAGGATTCTGAGCTCTAAAATCTTATCTAAAGACCTCACCACCTTGATGTGACTCATGGCACATTCTTGGCTGCCCAGGGTCAATCCCCTTACTTTGATGACCTAAGGGAGGTACTTGGTTTGAAACATCCGGAGTTTGCTGTTTGGATTTCAGTTATCCCTCTGTCCACTGAGTTTCCTTGACTGACCTTTTGGTAAGATTTGCTTAGTCCTGGGCTCTTGGTTCCTGCCACTCACTGTCCTGGAACTACTGTACCCAACACTTGCCTCTTTGAGAACAGCAGAATAGGTGGGTATCAGGCCAAAAACAAAAATTAATATGTAAAGAGTGACTACAATGATTAGGAGGTACACTAGACATTACAGATGTGTGTGTGTTTAATCCTTATGAAAAACTATAATATTAGGATTGTTAGCCCCATTTTAAGAATGAGAAAACTGAGGCTCAAAAATCACATTAAACTTTCCAGAAAAAAACAAAACAAAACAAAACATACAATCATCACACAATGGAATTTCTGGCTCCACATCACCACTGAACATAACAGAATTACATCTATGATGACACCATTAGTAGTTAGATGTTTGCCTTCATTCTTGGCTTACTTTTTTTCACTTCTTTGTGGAGAGAACTGCCCATGTGGTTTGTTTGTTGTTGTTTTTCCTAAATAAATCTTAGCTATTAAAATAAATCAGAGCTTCCCGGAACCAACCACACACTGGAACCATTACACAGATTTTTTTTCTCTGAACTCCTTGACTTTCAGTTAAGCCAGAAAAGGAAACAGTATAATGGTTAATACACAGGATTTGGGATAGATAAATCTAGATTCAGGTTCTTTTACCAGCACTAACTTATATGTAATTTGGGTCTAATTCCTTAACATCTCAACCTGAGACTGTGCATGCAAAGGTCTCCACAGGACCTGGGAAGTGATGAAGAGTAAGTGTTCAGTAAACACTAAGTACAGTTGTGCTACTATTTCACAGTTATCCATTATAATCATGTTCTTCAAATGTACCCTCCCAATCCTGTGCTCTGGACTGAGGTCAAGAAGAAGGTAGGACAAATAAACATAAAGTAAACAGCACAAAAGCCCAAGACTTGAAACAATAGTTCTCTCTTTTCTTTAGCATCCTGTTCTCTCTCAACCGCCTGTCAAGAGAAGAAAACACACAGAAATGAAAGGTTTAAAGCTTAAAAAGGAGGAAAACATGGTCATACTCCAATTCTTTCCTGAGAATTCAATTGCTCTATTATAGTAAGAAATCAATTGAAACTAGGGAGGACTAGGAAAGAGTGAATGGTTAGTGGACTTTTAATAAAGAGGTTGTAAGAAATCAGATTAATGAATGGAAGGTGAGCCAGAATTTGCTAATGAAATGCAGAATCTTTCCCCCTGAAGCATTGATCCAGACCTGGCTGTGTTGTCATAATATTTCATACCATAAAAACTCTAACCACAGTGCTGTGGGCACTTTGCACTACATAATTTTCAGGCAGACATCAGTCCAAAAATACTTCTTAAAATTTGAGTATGTATTCGCCTAATGGCCAACTGCCTGACTCTGAATAAGCTTCTCAAAGTGCTTTAGCCCTGTATTTGATCATCCACAAAATGAATCCCTTTCTTATGTTGGCTACCTATAGCCTCACCAGTGAAAGGCACATACAAGAAACCAATACACAATTTTAAGTGCCAATCAGTTGACCTGTGTTCCCATCATCTCAGGGTTTTGTGATCTGAAACAGATCATGTAGTGTCTCTGGCCTCCATTTTCTTATCTGTAAAACAAAAATCTTAGTAATATTGTTTGTGCGGTTTTACAGCTAACAAATCACTCTCTCTTACATTATCTCATTTGGTATAACAGCCTCTTCCTCGCCTACCTCTTTGGTTGCTATGGAGATAAAACAAGTTAATAGGTCTGAAAAGCTTTTGCAAAGTTAAAGGGACCAGTCAAATGCATGGGTAATAATGGTTTCACAATATATACTACAGGAGGAAGCCATGTTTCCAATGTTTAATTAGACAATGTTTTTAAGCTATTAACACGGACCTTCACTGCATTTTTTTAAGCTAGTGAGCATTTAATTTGCACTGCAGAATTTATCGGGAAGCAAGCCAGCCAGCTCTCAGTAACACAGAGGCAGAGCAGCCAATGGTGGAGAGCCTCGTCAACTCCAGGCCAAATGCAGCCTCTGATTGGCTCATTCTGAACAAGCAATTTGTAGCTGTTATTCCAAGGAACCCACGCAATGCAGAACAGCTTTTCCTTTTACACTTCCCGCTGGTGTAGTAAATAGTAACTTTCTGCCAACCATTCATAAAACACTCTGCCACACACATCTAAAGTGCTTATTTTGAGATATACTAAGAAATGTGCAATCTTTAAAATGGTTCAATGTTTTTCAATTCTCGTTTTTCTTTTTAAGCTCATGATTTAAAAGCATTTACATAGTGAAAAACCCATTTGAAAAGCACATAATTATGAGCAGTTTTCTGTAAAATATAGCATAAAAATACAACTTGAAAAAGTCTTAGACTCAAATTTGAAAAAGTCCTAGACTCAGGAAAGCAGCAATTTAATTTGAAAGCTTGTAAATCTAAAAAATATTTTCTTAAAAAACACAGTGAACTGCATTAAAAGTCAGTATCATTTTTGATAAGCATTTAGTTAGATACTGGGATACTTTCTATTTATTGTCATTTTTAATGTCTTTTAAAATTAATAAGTGCAAATTGTTATAATGAAGAAATCTATAGACAAAATTAAGTTAGCCAATTGTTTATTCTCCATTTTAAAAAAGTGACTCTGTATTATTAAAATTTAATGATAATATACAACATAGTGTATGCAATATAATATTTTAGATATAGAATTCAGCATTTCACTTGATTAGATACCAGATATCACTGATGAAAACTTAAAAAATATATTGACAGTTCCTAAGGTCTCTCAATGAAACTTCTCAAGTGGTGAATAGGAACTTGTTAAGACTTTTAAAAATGTTTGTTAAAGTCCCTTTGTTACTTTTAATGTTTATGTAATATAAAGCTATAATAGTAAGAATATGTGAAAAGAATCTTCAGCAGAACAAAGCAGGTGAACCATTACTCCTGTGCTTTGCCCAGTCTTTACCAGCAGGGCTAGACCACATGGAACTCCATTGCTGAAAGTGCACAGGTAATGAATGATACCAGTAGTCAGTCACTGTCATGTTTAGAGACACAAGATCAATTCTACACCCCTAAGAGAAATAGATACATTTAAATATGAGGATTATGCTAAACTGTATAAAATAGGAGAGCTCTTACCAATACATAACAAATTTAAGCATTATAAAACCCTTCATTCACTTATTTGTGACCTGAAACATTTTGTATTTGTCTCTCAATTTTCTGCAGATAAAAAAAATAAAACACTGATTAAAAGTTAAACAACATAGATGAATATCAAAGATGGATTTCCTCTGTGAGACAGAGAATAATGTGTTTGAAATAATACTAAGATTAACTCTTAGAACGTAATAAAGGCTAATTTTAACTGCTTAGTTGTTATATATATTTTTTTTATTTCAGGAAAATATGAGAGTACAAACATTTTGGTCACATTTTATATCTTTGCTTCTCCCTAGCAAGGGTTAGAGGTATGCCCCTCCCGTCCACATTGCTCACCGCATCCCTCCGATGTGGGTCTACCCCCTCAACCCCCGGATCCTTGATGAACACCACCACCATTAGTTGTTATATTTTAAAGTGAGTAGGAGACAAAGAGCATGGATCTTTAATTATAAATTCGTGATTCCTTAGGGAAACTTGAATGTCCCTCTCTTATTTTATGTACTCTGTCTGAGTGTCTTAGCCAATCCTATAACTTCAACCACCATCTTACATTCTACTCAAGCTGTTTTCCTCATTTCACAACTCACTTATCAAACTCCTCCTGTTGGAGGTCCCGTGGTATCTAAAACTCATTATCAATCCATCAAATCCTTATCTCCATAAATTTAATCTCCTTCCACCTAAAACAGAAATCTTAGAGTTAACCTAAACTCCTCTCTTTTCATTTCTTGCCATATCCAATAAAGCCATGTTGTTTCAGAGTATGGAAGTTACTCAAACAACTCAAAATAGAATTACCATGTGATCCAGCAATCACACCTCTGGGTATATATCCAAAGGGATTGAAATCAGTATGTTAAAGGAGATGTCTGCACCCCATGTTCACTGAAACACTATTCACAATAGCCAAGATGTGGAAAGAAAACTAAGTACTCACAAAAAGACAAATGGATACAGAAAATGTGGTATATATGCACAATATAATGCTATTCAATCTTAAAAAAGAATGAAATTCTGTCATTTGCAAAAACATAGATGAATCTAAAGAAGATTATGCTAAGTGCAATAAGCCAGACAGAGGTAGACACATATCACATGACCCCACTTATATGTGGAATCTAAAAATGTCAAAGAAGTAGAGAGTAAAATAGCAGAGAGGGGAAATATCGGTCAAAGTTTCAGTGAAACAGGAGAAATAAGTTCTGGTAATCTACTGGACAGCAAAGTGATAATAATTATTAATAATGTATTATATATTATATAACTTCAAATTGCTAAAGGGTTTATTTTTTCTCACCACAGAGAACTGATAGGCATGTGAGATGCTAAATATGATAATTATCCCCATTTGCTCATTCCACAATGTATACATGTATTAATACATCACATTATTCCCCATAAATATATATAATTTGCCATTCAAAAATAAAAATAAAATTTAAAAAAGAAAAATGCTTATCAGTTGATTTTGGTTAGTCAAGATAGACAGGGATCCAAAATCCAGGAGAAAAGCATTACACAGAAAGAGAGCATCTCTCTGTAACAGGAGGAGAGAAGGAAGAATGGCAGAGAGTGGATGCAGGATAAGTAGGAGGAGCTGAAGAAGCTCCCATCAGATGGCTTTTCTATTCCTTTTGAAGTCTCGTGCTTGGTATGGAGGTCAAGGTAAGGGAGGAGAAAGTTTGAAGAAAGTAAGAAAAATTTGAAGTTGCTGCTGCGGGAATGGAAGAGGAAGCTGATGAGGGAATCTTAGAAAATTTGTCTGTTGGCATCAACACCCTATTGAGGTTGAGACCATGAATTTTTTTAGGGCCAATCAGGGATATTGTATAACTCCAGTAGTACTTAGGCTGAATTTGGGCAAGGGGAAAATACTCAACTAGATTTATCTGGGCTGTGATTTTTCCAGGTAGATGTGACATAAAAGAAGTGAGGCAAGAATGCTGAAAGTGATGATAATACGGGTAGAGTTTCAGCCTTCGATGAAGGCACTGGATATTTCAGTTTGAGGAGATAAATGAGAAAATGGTGCAAATGGGGCTTTGAGAGCTTACATACCAGCTACTGCACCAGCCTTCAAAATATACTATTTCATCCATGAGCCACAACAAACCTATGTTGTGAACTGTAATATTATTTCCATTTTACAAGTTAAGAAGTTGAAGAGTTCAGAGAGGAGGAGTTACATATCTAAGGTCATACAACTAGGACTCAGGGGCTTAGGTCTTAACCAAGATCAAAACTAAGGTCTAGCTAACCCCAAATCCCAGGTATTAAAAATATGCCTCAACTAAGTAGTAAGTAGAGAGATTCTTTCCCTGTAAAATTATATCTTCAGAAAATGTACAAATAATTTGAAGATGCAAAGAAGAATTCAAATGACTAAAATGCATAGATCAAGATAGAGATCATTATTAATTCCAAATGGAATATTTTCAAACAATAATATTTGACAGCTGTGTAAAACCTTAGAGGATCCAAAGAAGTTTCATAAATTTTATCTCCATAATCAAAACAATTATATGAAGTAGATATTTTGTCATTTCTATTTTATGAGTTCCAAGAGTTAAGGGGGATTACACAGCTTACTAATTGGTGGGTTTTGCCTTTTCATTTTGTTTGTGAAAGTCCCTGGAAAAATCAATATGATTATAGTATGTTATTAGCAAATTTATACATTACATATCAACTTAATACAGTGGAAATATAAAGTAAACCTTAATACTTTTTTGACTATTTTGTTTTTGAGACTATCGGAATAGAACCAATTTTTTTTTTTTTGAACTCTTGGAGAGAAAATTTGCTTACTTCATGTAAATCAGATGGGGTTTACATTGGAAAATAGTCCAACATCTCTGTCATATGGAGATTTGGCTACTTTTCATTCTGTTTCTCTGTAGAGGTCACCATTTAAAATTCTTGCAGATTGTCTTCATTCTGAAAGCATTTGACATATGCTTGCCCAGTTCCCCCAGACTTTGGACACTTCCATTGTCTTTTTACTGAGCAAATAGAAAAACATGAGAGTAAGCAAATAGGGAAAAATTAATTTAGAAATGCTGGTCTATGAAAAAGTTTAGTATATAAAATATAAACCAAGAAAGAATGAACTAGAAAGAAAACCAAGAAAGCTGCCTGAGTGACCAACACGTTAGTCCTGCCCACTACACACTTTGGCTTTATTCCCTATCTCTTTTCTTCCTTTCCCTGTATAGTGTCTCCTCTTGACCTACTTCCTATCTCTTAGAGAAACATTTCTGGCTTCACTAAACCAGAAGTTCTAGGCAGATTATTTTAATCCTCTGTATCATTCCTTACAGCTGAGGCACTTTTGATGTATTCCACTCTCTCCATGCCACTGAAGTGGTTTAAACAGGTATTTTTTTAAAAAGCCTTATTTTTATAATTGCATTTAGAGAACCAATACTATCTAAAAGAACCCCAATATTAGTATGTTATTTTGACAGAGAAATTGGTTGGCCTTTGGAAAGAAGCAAAAACATAACATCTGAAAAAATATTTTGTGAAAAATATTTTGTTTCTTGGGGTTAGTCCCCAAATTGGAAATAGAAATTATGTCAAATGAGAAGGTTAAGAATTTGACAAATAATAAAGATAGAAATCCACAGTGTTAAAAAAAACCGTACTGATCATGCCAACTTCTGGATTGCATTTAAATGATGTTGGGGTAAGAGTGTAGTTTTGATTTAAAGAATAAAATCTGTTGGTTTCTACATATTCTATGGCTGTATCTTTTAGTAGCTGAAGAAGAAGAAAAAGGAGGAAGAATAAGATTAGTAGTAGTTATACTAGTGTCAGTAAGGGGAAAAAGAAGAGGAGAAGCAGAAAACAAAGTATTAATAATTTCCTTTTTTCTCAGTGAAAATGGAAATTATATATGTATTTATTTACTTACTTATATGTATTTGTTTATAGTCATACATCACTTAATGACAGGATACATTTTGAAAATGTATCATTAAGCAATTTTGTCATTGTTCAAACATCACAGCATGTACTTACACAAACCTAGATGGTATATCTGACTGCACACCTAGGCCTTGTGGTATAGCCTATTGCTCCTAGGCTACAAACCTATTCAGCCTGTTGCTGTGCTGAATACTGTAGGCAATGGTAGCATGATGCAGATATCTCTGTATTTAGATATATCGAAATATACAAAAAGTACAATAAGATTATAATATTATTTTATGGGACCACAGTTGTATATGCAATTCGTTGTGAATTGAAATGTCATTATAAAGCTCATGACCTTATTTGGTTAGTTAGCTAGCTAATTAGTTATTTATAAGTTGGGGTCTTGGATACCACAGGGAGGAAAAGGTAATCTGACTTACACATGGCTGGAAAAAAAATGTAAATGACATCACTAAAATGTATATCTGTCAGCCTGAAACTGAAGCCATCTCCATAATTTTAGGTGCGTTCTGACTGTCCATATAATCACATGTGGGCTGTCTATCTGATGGCTGTTATTTGTGGTTTTGACAATGCAAACAGACGGTGTTTTCTGCTAATGTCAAGTGTGTTTTCTTTTATAGACAGATGCTAAGATCTGGATTATTAATGTTTATTTCTATTTTAATGAAAGTCTCTTCATAACAAATAGCCAATAAGTTAATGGTTATGTCAAGAAATTACTGAAGTATTAATTCATGGAGTTTAAGCTGGTTTTCAAAAGACATGAAAAGTAATAATTGAGTAAAAATAACAGAAGGAATCAAGGTACTTGAAGTCTTGGTGAGGCCACAGAGCAAGTGTTAAGGAAGGAAGGAAATTGGAAGCTAGGTTAAAATGATATGTTTAAAAGTGTTTTATTTTTGTTTAGAAGTAAAATAGTAAAACTACTTTAGAGTTTAAAATGTATGTGATTCTTCAAGTGGCTCACTGTCTTCTTTCACTCCAAGTTCCTGCCATTTTTCTAGATAAGTTTATTATTCATATAGACAACCACTCATAACTCTATCTTAATTTTTTTGACTTTTCTATGTTCATTAACATTCATTTCCTTCATAACCTTAATCTCATATGAAATTAAGAGGTGTGATTGAAATACAGATGAAGGTTATTGGAGATTGGTCTCTTGGAATGCTCAAATTTGGGACACTGCTCAGAAGCCAGCTGCCATGCTGTGAGAATCCCAAGCCACATGAGCAGTCCGTGTATAGATGCCCTAAGTGACAGCTAGCATCAACTACCAGCTACAAGAGTTAGCCATCTTATATGTCCAGGCCAGTCAAGACTTCAGATGGTTGCGACTCTAGTTGACATCTGACTACAATTGCATGAGACTCAGCCCAGTCAACCCACACAACCATGAAAGAAATCAAACTGTTATTTTAATCTATTAAATATTGTGGTGGTTCTTTTGCAGCAACTAGAACAATCTGTTTTATGTTCAATTTCTGCTTTCACTAAATAAAGTTTTAGTAATTACTTAATATCAAGATTCCATGGTAATAAGTGGTTTCATATCTCCTATGTAATTCTTTATAGGAGGTTTTAATTTTAAGCAATATTTTTCTAAATTAGACACTATAACTCTTACTTCTTAAAATGAATATAAAATAAGCCAGCAGAACAATGTGAAGAAAATTGTTGGTTATTCAGAACTACTGCTAAAGAAAAACATATTTAAACCTTAGCTTATAATTGGATTACAATAAACCAGGAGGGATCTTTTAGTATTTTTCTAGAATGACATATTGTCCTTTTGGGAATGGAGTATTTAATTAGTGTGGATCTCACTGTATTATTACCCTAGACTTAGGAGGTAACCATACTAAAATTAAATGTTCATATTTAAATTCATGTGTCAGCACCAGAATTATGACAGTTTCAAGGAAGTTGGATTTCTAAGACAATATTTAAGTCTTCTTTCAACTCTATTACTTTTCTCATTCAAATTAAAGATATCTCAAATACTAACCAAAAAACTGATTGTAATAATTATTTTTTAATTATCAGAAAACAACTATTCATAAAATTATATTGTTCATTTAAAGTACAAAAACAAATAGATAGACTAGCATGTAACGTAAAACTGATAGGTTGGTCTTTAAATGTTATATTTCTGAACAAATTAAGAAAGATACTTGACTTAATTAAGATTTATGTTGAAATCATCGCTACTCATGAGACAAATGACATTGAGAACTCACTGTTTAAAGGTGTTGATAGCTTATTAATGACTAGAGATATGATAGAAATCCATATATCAAAAGATACCTGAATTTGCCTGTTTATAACAGCTCTATTCACAACAGCAAAGGTATGGAATCAATCTAAGTGTCCATCGATGGATGATTGGATAAAGAAAATATTGTATATCTACACAATAGAGTACTAGTCAGCCATAAAAAACAATGAAATCACACCTTTTGCAGCAACATGGATGGAACTGGAGGTCATTAAGTGAAACAAAGACACAGAAAGACCAATATCTTATGTTATCACTCATAAGTGGAAGTCAAATAATGTGTACACATGGACACACAGAGTGGAATGATGGACAATGGAGATTCGGGAAGGTGAGGGAGTAGGATGGGAGTGGATGATGAGAAATTACTTAATGATTGCAATGTATGTTATGTGGGTGATAGATACATTAAAAGCTCTGACTTGACCACTACCCACTCTACACATGCAACAAAATTGCACTTGTACCCTATAAATGTATACAATAATAATAAATAAATAATAAAATATAATAATATTATTTATTTAATATTAATAATATACTAATAATAAAAAAGAAAACCTAAAATTCATATAAATATCCCAGGATATTTCTTCCAAGTATAGCTCTGAGAAATAGCATCCATAGGCCTACAGGCTTTGCTACATCTGATAGGTCCTCAGTTTGGTGTCACATTCTCTTGATATTATCAAAATATTTTAGGCATAATGAGATTAATAAATATTCTCTACTTTCTCAATCAAAGAGAAATAGATTTTATCATTCCTTATTTAAATATCAATGAACTGAGTTCTTAAGAGAACTTTGTTTTACTTTAGCAGTAGGCTTCCTTTTTAAATAAATATTTTCTATAATGGCTATTGCACATTTATAAAGAAATAGCTAAGGTTGCTTACTTTATTTCTCACAAAATGTGAATTGCAGAAATGCAATTATTATTAGCCCAAATAATGTGCATTAAAAGTAACATTTCAACAGCGTACAAATAACTCAGACTACCAAAAAACTATTGATACGGTAGATTGATTTCATTCTTCATTTCACTAAAATGTTTATAATGTTGACTTTTTCACTTATTTTTCAAATTTTTCACTCTGCATCACTGATAAACTTTTCCTGTATCAAAAGGGAAATAATTTTGACTTAACTCGAAATTATATGAAAGCAAGAGGGCATTAATAACCCATATGTTTATCAGATAAATAGACCAACATATTATGCTTACCAAAAATACAAAAAAACAAGCGCTAAAAGTTGGATTTAATCAAGTATCTTTGATAGTTGCTTTTCTTCATGCCGTAGTTACTAAGAGACTTTTCTGGTGATTTCTAAAAGAAAATATTGATTTAATATATTTTCCTGCTAGATTTTTATGCAAATACTCTGAAATGTTTGGTATATAGTTCAAACAAACTATTTCTATTTCTCCAGTTATGCTATATTTTGGAACTGGTTCACAATTGGCTATGTGCTTTCTCTAATGTCAGATCATTATAGCTATGCCATTTCTGCCTTCATTTCCGATAACACTTGTATATTTGAAGACTTCACAGGAACCAAAAAGCTAAGAGACTTAGCCATAAATCTAAAAAAGCTCTACAGGCACACCTCACCCCTTATGCAGAAAACTCTTCCTAAAAGTATGAGAAAAACTTCTCTTTAAGATACAAGTAACTGGAAAGTATACATAAATTCTATACCATGATATTGTGAGGAAAAGAGATTTAACTGTACAAAGTAATAGATATCAGACAATGAAGACATATCAGGTAAATATGTCCACAGTCAGATGAAAATGTAACTTCAGAGTACAGAAATAATAAAAAATACAAAAAGCAGATACTCAGAAGTAACAACATAAATCAGAACTAGAAGGCCAAGAATACTATGACTTAAAAAAAAAAAGATTTTTGAAAGAGAACTGAGAGAAAAAAATAGACAAAAATTATTTCAGAAATAAAGAAAAAACTAGGAAGAATACACAAGTGACTAGAAAAGTAAAGTAAGGAATTAGAAACTAGAAAGATACCTAACCAAAATATATATGCAAAAAAACCCTCAAGAAAATGATACAGAGGTCATCTAAAAAATATACAACATATATATAATAGGAACCCTCAAAATAGAAAATCAAAACAATGGGATAGAACAAATACTAAAATCCATAACTCAGAAAACTGTCTTTTAAAAAAGTCTTGTTATATTTAAAAAGTTTATTTTTAAAAAGGTGGAGGGGGAAGATTAGAACATGCATATTGAAAAGGCATACACTATATTTGGGAATATTAACCTAGAACAATCAACACCAATATCATTCTAGTGGAATTACAGGATATGGGGTGGAAAGGGGAGATTCTTTTGCATCCAGTTTTCATAAGGGAAAAAAGATTAAATGAGTATCAGACCTCCCAACTGTAACATTCTATATTTGAAGAAAATTTAACAACATATTTACCCAATAAAAAAACCCAAGAAACTAAGATATCATACAAGAAGCTTTGACATGGGATCTGGTGGTAAGCATCAAGCATATTTAACTGTAAAACAAATAATAAGGGCAGAGATTCAAAATAATCTATAAATGTGCTCTGATTTTATAGATATAATGTAATTAACAATGTAGAATCAGCTCAATGATTACCTTAAATGTTTTATTTGGGAGTAAAGGATGTCACTTTGAAGTAGATCCTGGGGAAAGTGAGAGAATCAGTAAGAAAAAGTTACCGAATAGACTCATTATAGCTTATAGAAGGGAACTAAGAGATGATATCTAATTTTTAAAAAGCCAAAGATATTAATTTTAAGAGCAAAAATCTTAACAAAATTGTAAGCCTTGCTACATATTAGCAGACATCAAAAAGAAAGAGCAAAAAGCTACATAATAAAAGTACAAACATGTATATATGAATTAACAAATATACATATAAAATATATATACATATATAGTACAATATGATAAAACATCAAAGATTAGTAATATCAATAAACATAAATGAACTTAATTCATCCAATAAAAGATAAAAATTATCAGATTGGCTAAAAAGCAAAATCTAAATCTATAATATACACAAAAGTTACTTCTAAAACAGAGACTCAGAGAGGTTTAAAACATACCAATAGCTAAAATATGATAGACAAATGACTTTTATTACACCTTTTTCAATCCAACACAAAACAAGGGTACAAAATTATAAGAGCCCTAAATGACCTAATTATCAAAATAAAACTTACAAATATATATCAAACTCTGAACCTCGACAAAACAAAATACACCATATTTATAAGTGTACATGTCCTGAAAATTTATCATATATTAGGTCATACATCCACACAAAATCTGAATACAGTATATAAATAATAAAAGTTGGTTTTTTGACCAAAATAAAATTAAACGAAGCTAAAATTTTTAAATGAAAAGTGAAATAATAATAATGATAATCAGCACCTTCACCTAGAAATTACAGTCTCCTAAACTGTCCAACAGTTGGATCAAAGGAGAAATACACAACAAAAATTCAAAATCTTCTAGAAAACAAAATAATAAACATATGTAATTAGAACTTATAAAACAAGCTAAAGTAATCATAGAAAAATTTATAGCACTAAATAATTTTTCATTAAAATCAAAACAAAATGAAATAAATTGTCCACTCAAATATATTAAAAAAAATGGAAGAAAACAGAGGGAAAGAATTATCAAGGTGGAAACAGAAATTAATGAGCTAAAAACAAGAATGCAACTCATTTAAAAGCTGCTTAATAAAACAAAATCTACCAAAAGAACAAACATTAGACATCTTAAGTAAAAAAAGGAGGGGGGCACACAAGTGTACAAAATAATAAATGACAAGTGGAAAAAATGCTAAAATAAAACAAAGCTTGTAAAGTTGTGCAATGTTAAGTGTGTTCGGCCCAGAAAATAAAACAAAAAGCTATTTTCACACTTCTATGAAAATGATTTTAAAAACCTAGATGAAGTAGATAATTTTCTACTCTTTTTTCTATTTCTTTTTTTCCATTTTATTTTTTTGTTGTTGTTTTTAAATGTTTTATTCTTGGTGCAGTTATGATAGACATCATAAAAGATACCAAGTTTTACACCCATGTAAGTTAAAAACTTGATCAGTGTTATTAAATAAAATCAAGATGTGATGATTCTGTTTTATGGTGCTTTTTATCATCCTTGGTCCATAATCCAATTGTTTGAAATTAAATCAAGAATTTATGAAATATTAAATATTAAGGTTTCATTCCTTTAAGGAACTAAATGCAACTAAATTCCAGAGCCAATTTTAGGCTTGGCCCAAAAGTGCTTATAGGGAACCAGGGCCCACTGTGGTGGGAGATAACACTTTAGAAGTCACATCTGCTGCTTAGTTTGATTTCTAAAGGTAGTGAAATGTGGTAAAATTCTCTGTGGCCCGGATGTTTCCTAATCCTGGAAAAATACATTTTTCCAAATTTATTATAACTATTTCAGAGTGTAGAAAATGAAAATATACTTCCACTTTCTGTTATAAAATAAATACAACATTAAAAAACATTGTACATCACAAGAGACAAATTATGAGATTTTTTTATAATGGTTATTTTGATTTATTTTCTACAAAAAAACACTGATAGTTGTTATATTCAGAAAAAAATATAATGATTTATTCTAGGTTATTTTAATTCTAAATTTTACTAAAGGTAAACTTTTTCCATAGTTAAACTGTAATCTGTTTGGAATTTTGAATAATGTGAGATAATTGCTTCTTTAATCATATTTAAAAAACATTGTACAAATAAATTACAGATCAATACCTATGAATGTTGTTGTAAAATTTCAATAAAATATTAATAAGTGGGAACCAATAGTGCATTTAAAAGGTATATTATAAATAAGCAAGATTTATTCTAGAAAGTCAAGGGTTTTTAAATATTAGGAAATCATTTAATATAATCTATCACATCCATATATATATAAAGAAATATCCTATGATCATATCAATACAAAATGATGCTTTTAGGATAAGGTATTTGACACACCCAGCACTAATTCATGATTTTTTAAAAAATGCTAAATGAAATAGCTTTTATAAAAACATAAATATATATATAAATATATAATATGTGTGTATATATCCATATCTATATCTATATGTAGATATTTCAGCCTTAAAATTAGCATCTTTTATTTATTTGATTATTTTATAGTTATGTTGAACTTTTTTCTTCTTTCTTTTTTTAAATTTCATAATATTAAGGGCTACAAATATTTTGTTACGTGGATACCTTGTATAATGCTTAAGTCAGGATTTTCCGTGTGCCCATCAACAGAATAGTGTTCATTGTACCCAATAAGTAAGTCAATAGGTAAGTTTTTATCCCACACACCCACTCCCATTCTTCCCCTTTCTTGGTTTCTTATGTCCTTTATATTGTTTTGTGGCCATGTATACCCATGGTTTAGCTTCCACTTATTACTGAAACATAGCGGTGTTTGGTTTTTCATTCCTAAAATACTTCACTTAGAACAATGGCCTCCAGTTAGTCCAAGTTGCTGCAAATGGCATTATTTCATTCTTTTTCATGTGTGAGTAGTACTCCATGAGGGGTGTGTGTGTGTGTGTGTGTGTGTGTGTGCGCGCGCGTACGCGCATGTGTGTGTGTGTGTACACCACATTTTCTTACCCACTAGTGAATAGGTGGGCACTTAGGTTTATTACACATCTTTGCAATTGTAAATTGTGTTGTGATAAAACATTTAAGTGCAAGTCTCTTTTTGACAAAATAACTTATTTTCCTGTGGGTAGATATCTAGTAGGTGGAGTGCTGGATCAAATGGTGGGTCTACATATATTTCTTTGAAGAATCTCCATACAGTTTTTTATAGAGGTTGTACTAATTTGCAGTCCCATCAACAGTGCATAGTGTATGAGTGGTCCTTTCTCTCTCCGTCCACACCAGCATCTGTTGTTTTTTGACTTTTTAATGATGGCCATTCTAATAGGGTTAAGGTGATATCTCACTGTAGTTTTAATTTGCATTTCCCTGATGATTAGCGACGTTGACCATTTTTTCATGTTTGTTGACCATTAGTCTCCTGTGCAATGAATCTCCAAGCAGCTCCCTGATCAGTTCAGAGGCCTCCTGTGGTACGAGAACCCCTTGAAGTTCAAGTCGCAGTGTCCACTAGGGGGTGCAAAGCCCCATGGATCTCTCCTCTAACCCTTCCCCACATACAGATTCTTCCCCCAGGTACCTTCCAATCTTGCTGAGTGGATCACCCTGCCTCTCTCTCCCCCACTTTTGGTGTCTCCAGTTGCTTCTCTGATGATTTACAATGCTTTCCCCAGGACAGCCCATCCATGGGTGAACCTCTACCCACAGCCTTTGATCCTCTCCTTGAGAACAGTGAGTGTAGGCTGTTTCTAGTCCACTACCTTGGTCCCCTTCTCAGGTGTAATTTACACACACACACACACACACAAACCTGCACATACTTAATGAATACAATTTGATGAGTTTGGACATAAGCATACACCCATGATATCATCACAATCAAAGTAATAAACATATTCATCACCTCCAAGTTTCCTTGTGTCTCTTTGCTGTGTGTGTTTGTGTAAGAATATTTAATATGAGGTCTACACTGTCAACAAATTTTTAGGTTCACAAACTATATTGCTAACTATAGGCACTATGTTGTACAGTAGATCATTAGAACTTATTTATCTTGTATAACTATAACTTTATACCCATTGAACCCATTCCCCCCTCCCTCATCCCTGGCAGCCACCATTCTGCTGTCTGCTTAGGTAAATTTGGCTATTTTAGATACTTTATATAAGTGAAATCATACAGTACTTTTCCTTCCGTACCCGACTTATTTCTAGAATAATGTCTTTCAGTTTCATTCACGTTGTCACAAATGACAAGATTTCCTTCTGTTTAAAGGCTGAATAGTATTCCATTGTGTGTATGTATATATAATATACATACACACACATATATATGCCACATTTTCTTTATCTATTCATCTGTTGGTGGACACAGCTTGATTCCATACCCTGGCTATTTTGAATAATGTTGCAATGAAATGTGAGTCCAGAAATCTTTTCAAGATCCTGATTTCAATTCTTTTGGATATATACCCATAATTGGGATTACTAAATCATATAATATTTCTATTTTTAATTTTTTAAAAAAATCTCCATATCGTTTTTCATAATCACTATGCTAATTTCCATTTTCACCAATAGTGTATCAGGGTTCCTTTTTCTCCACATTTTGACCAACACTTGTTATCTTTCATCTTTTTGATAATAGCCATTTTAACAAGTATGAGGGTGATAGCTCATTATGGTTTTAATTTCCATTTCTCTGATGATTAGTGATGTTGAGCATTTCTTCATATACCTGTTAGCCATTTGTATGCCTTCTTTGAAGAGATGTTTATTTAGGTCTTTTGCCCATTTTTAAATAAGGGTTTTTTTTTAATGCTCCTGAGTTGTAAGAGTCTTCATTCATTTATCAGATGTACGTTTTTCAAATATTTTTTCCCATTTCATAAATTGCCTTTTCACTCTGTTGATTGTTTCCTTTGCTGTGAAGAAGCTTTCTAGTTTGATGTAATCCTACTTGTCTGTTTTTGCTTTTGTTGCCTGTGTTTTTGTTGTCATATCCATGAAATCACTTCCCTAACCAATGTCATTAAGATTTTCTCATATATTTTCTTCTAGGAGTTTTCCAGGTTCTAGTCTTATGTTTAAGTTTTTAATCCATTATAACTTGATTTTTGTGCATAGAGTAAGATAGGCATCCAATTTTGTTCTTTTGCATGTAGATACAAAATATCATTTGTTGAAGAGACTATTCTTTCCCAATTTTGTGTCTTTGGCACCTTTGTTGAGGATCATTTGACCATATATGTGTGGATTTATTTCTGGACTTTCTATTCTGTTCCATTTGTTTATATAAGGGGATTGCAAAAAGTGTGTAGAAACATGAGATTAAAAGATAAAAATATAAACTTTATTTTTCAACATAAGTTCCATCAAGTTTGATAAATTTTTGTAAGCAATGATACCAGCTGTTTAGTCTATCCCTTGAGAACTGAGGGTTCTGGGAATTTAATCATGTCAATGCAGTTGTTTTTACATTATTAACTGAAGAAAAATGGGTAACCTTTAAAGATATTTTCTTAAGATTGGGAAACCAAAAAAAGTCAGAAGGATCCAAATCAGGAATAGAAGTAGATGCCTAATGATTTTCTGTTGAAAATCTTGGAAAATTGCCCTTGCTTGATGAGAGGAATGAGCAAAAGCATTGTCATGGTAGAGGAAAACTCTCTGGTGAAGCTTTCTTAGATGTTTTTCTGCTAAAGCTTTTTCTAATTTTCTCGAAACACTCTTGTTATAAACAGATGTTATCATTCA
>CAUYRT010108329.1:0-17516 GCA_963574885.1 Lepilemur ruficaudatus
GCAACCTCAAACTCTTGGGCTCAAGCGATCCTTCTGCCTCAGCCTCCCGAGTAGCTGGGACTATAGGCACGCGCCACCATGCCCAGCTAATATTTTCTATATATTTTTAGTTGGCCAATTAATTTGTTTCTATTTTTAGTACAGACGGGGTCTCGCTCTTGCTCAGGCTGGTTTCGAACTCCTGACCTTGAGTAATCCTCCCGCCTCGGCCTCCCAGAGTGCTAGGATTAAAGGCGTGAGCCACCGCACCTGGCCTAGAGCATTGTTTTCTGAAAAAGAACCTTTAAAATCAGAGATAATTTTATTTAAAATGAAGCCTTACAAAGAACTCAATATGCAAAACCAAAAAAGTCAAAATGTAGTACAAAAAAGTACTTTAAACCTTCAAATTTTTAACATTCTCTTATATAGCCAGTGGATGCAGGGAAGCTTATTTTGATGGACACAGAAATTTGAAATCAAGAGTGATAAATGTCATGTGCTGTTGGCCTCAGCATCTAACTTCCAGAATAGAAGAAGAGGTAGCAGGGCTTAAGCAGGGGAATAACAACTGCAGATCTGCACTGCAGCAAGTTCACTCTTCCTTGGCAGGATGAGATGTTAGGGACCAAAACCAAAAGCCAGAAAGATAAGATGTTGCTCAAATGATACTACACAGATTTGACCAAGAGGCAGTAGCAGCTTGAATTTAAGATAGTGGTAGAAGGGATGAAAAGAAGTGAATGAGTTAAAAGAGACATTAAGGAAGAAGATCGGACAGGATTTGCTGACGGGTTGAATGTAGGGTGGAAGGGGAGAGGTTTCCGGCTTGATGTGCATGTTTGGTGGGGACAAAGAAGAAGAGAGTTGAGTTTGGGACAGGCCTGTGGGACACACAATAAGAGATGGTCAATCGACAGTTGGTTTTATAGATCTGGAACTCAGGAAAGAAATGTAGATTTGGAATCATCAGGACATAGTTGAAAAATAAAATACTATCTCCTTGGAGTCATTTGGAAGTTTCTATCAAAATTTCAATTTAGCAACTGTACTTCTAAGAATTTATTCAATAATACTCACACAGGTACACAAGTATCAACATAAGAATATTCCATAGTTGGGCATGGTGGCATGTGCCCATAGTCCCAGCTACTTGAAAGGCTGAGGCAGGAGGATCACTTTAGTCCAGGAGTTTGGGGCTGCAGAGAGCTATGATCATGCCTATGAATAGCCACTGCACTCCAGCCTAGGCAACATAGCAAGACTGTCTCTTAAAAAAAAAAAAAAAAATTCCGTGCTCCATTCTTTGTAGTAAAAAAAAAAAAAAAAAAACTGGAAGCAATCTAGATGCTTATAAAGACCATCTCTATCAGGGTCTTTCAACCAGGAACAATTTTGCCACCCATGGGACATGTGACAATGTTTGAAAACACTTTTGTCACAACTGAAGAGGTGCTACTGGCATCTAGAAAGAAGATAGAGGCCAGGGATGTTTCTAACATCCTACAATGCACAGAACAGTCCCACAACAGAGATTTATCCAGCCCAACAGGTCAACAGTACTGAGGATGAAAACCCCCGATTTGTATAATAATATGTAGGTATTCCAAATGTACTGGCACAAGAGATATCTATAATATATTAGTGTAACATGCAAGCTGCAGAACAGTAGGTATAATATGATCTGATTCTATAATAAAAAAAAGAAACCAGTAATAGATATGTTTACATATATACTGAAAATGGGAAAACTATATACTAAATTATTTATCATTGGGAGATGGGATTATGGGGATTTTTCACTTTGTTTTAAATGCTTAACAGAGTTTGATATCAAAAAATAAACCTGATTTACATAATCTCAAAAATACACATATTTTTGGCCAGGCGCACAGGCTCACACCTAAAATCCTAGCACTTTAGGAGGCTGAAGTGGGAGAGGCTGGAGGATCACTTAAGGCCAGGAGCTCAAGACCAGCCTGGGGAGCATAGTGAGACTCCATAATTATCAAAAATAAGAAAAATTAGCTGGACATGATGACTCATACTGGTAGTCCCAGCTACTCAGGAGACTGAGGCAGGAGGATCACTTGAGCCCCAGAGTTTGAGGCTGCAGTGAGTTACGATGACGCCACTGTGCTCTAGTTGCGTCATCTATCAATCAATAAAAAACACAGAATATTTTCATTAAGAATGAATAGCCTGTATTCGTGTATTTGCTAACATGACAAGATGGTAACAATATTTAGTAGAAAAAAAGCAAGATACTAAACAGTTTACACAGTATATTCAATTTTAAGAATATTTTTACAGACACACAAAATTTTTTCAATGTGTGCACAGAAAAAATGTGGATGTTCATACACCAAAGTATTAACAGTGGTTAGCTATGGCTTGCAAGATTATGGACTGGTTTTAGCTTCTTTCCCTTCTTTCCTTTTTACCCATATTTTCTAATTTTTCTACCATGAACATCTATTATTTCAAGAAATATTTTATTTATTTATTTTTGTTCTTTCATCCAGCCTGCAGAAATAAGGAAACAATATTTTAAAACTTCAATCATGACTTCTTACTACACTGTACAAATTTAATCACAATGTTCCTTCTTCTCCATTTCTTTGCTGAAATATAAAAACTCTCGGTGTATTTTTTTTTCAAAAATAAAAACCAAATCTTTTCAAATTAGCCAATTCAAAAGCTTAGGTAATTTCAAATAATATACACAACTAATGGAGGTACAGAAGCCTACCAAGGAAACCTTCAACAGAAACAGGAAACCATGTCTTCTATTGCAAAAGAAGTAACAGAGCATTCTCCCAATCCACTCCCCTCTCACATGGTCCCTTCCCCTACCCGTTACCCCCCCTCCTGGCTCCCCTCAGGCACAAAGACCACTTCTGATGGCTCAGAACACATCTGGCAAAGTGACAAAGTGAAAAGCCTTTCAAAGCTTTCTTCAAGGCTTATAGTCTCAATCATTCACTGTCAGTAAATGATCCTGGGACAAAACGTTGTATTTGGCAACCTGGACTTTAATCAACTATTAAACATCTCAGGTTTTTAAAGACGTCAATCAAAAGAGTCTCGTTCAGCCATGCCAATTAGCTCCATTAGATCCATAACAAGCAAAGAAATTAAGGAGACCTGGAAGAAGCTGAGCTTCAGTGACAACGTGAGGACTATGATGCTGGGCCATACAATAGCTTAACAGTGTTCTCCCCCTTCTCTGACTACAAGCCCTGCTCAAAAGTCAACTCGTCTATGATGCTTTCCACCACTTGTTAGCCACTTTCTCCTAGTGTTCCTACAACTGTGCATGCATCTGCAATAGTACTTAGCACATCACTAGTATTTAATTATGTGTTTACACCCTCCATCTCCCTACTAGACTGTGCACTTGAGGGCATGGATTATGTCTTGTTCATCTCTGTAGCCTGCGCAGGCCTGAAACAATAGATACTTGTTGAATGACTGAATGAATTAATAAAATGGAGGTAGTGAGAGAACAATAAATCAAAGAGATGTGTACTTGGGTGGAAAACTGGAAATGGGAGAAAAAGAGGTCTTTACTTCAGCAAGAGCTGAAAGGCCCAGGGAGAGGAATCTAGAGAGCCAGAAGTTCACTGAAATTTGACAGCTAGACCTTAGAGGTGACCAGAAAAGCAACACCTGGACTGCCTAACGACAGGAGTATATAAATCACAGGGCACTAAAAGCCAAAGGAACTCCAAGCCAGACGTAGATACATCCCTTAGCTAGAGAGTAAGGCCAGAAAGAAGGAATTCAGTGAGAATCTGTTGTCCCACATTTCTGTAATTGTCTACCTATAGTTTGTGCTCTTAAATCATTCTCACCACCTGTAGTTAAACAGATTTCGCTGCACTAAAGCAATGTTTCCAAACTTGCCCAATTATTAAGAATCACCTGAGGAACTTATAAAAATATAAATTCCCAGGCCCCTCCCATGGAGATTCTGATGCAGAAATCTATACTTCTAACAAGTACCTTCCAATGAGTTTTAAAAATCAGGCAAGTTTGAAAACAGCAGCTGTAAAGACTCCTGTCCGGAGTGTGCTGGGTGGCTCTGCTGACTTAATGTGAGGAGGGTACAAGGGGAAAGAATGTTGTCTCGGCTATCCAGCCCCAAGGGAGAGCACAGAACCTCTGGAGCTCACAGACACTAAGTCACGTCACAGGTATTCTTACTCAGAACAGATTTTTTGCCCTCTGGCATATGGAACAAGAAGGAGTGCCATAACTATACCTGTATAAAATTTGCATTAAATGACGTTATGTTGAAAGGAAACCTGTTGTTCAAGTTTTTTGTGAAATAAACAAATAGAGGGAGGATTAGCCTTCCCCTCCCACTAGGGTAACGTATTTCTCCACACACGTGCACTTTAGAAGAGCAGCCACATCCAGGGCTCTGCAGTGCCTGGCAGGTGTGGAGGCACAGGGCCGTATAACATAGTGACCCAAACAGCTAAGAGACAAGCCATGAGCAGTCTGGGACCCACATGACTTGACACTGTCCAGCTGCATCAGTCTTGAACAGCCAATACTGGCCATATGGAAAGATGTGCGAGTCTTAGTAGAAAAAGCATTATGTTCCCAGCAGCCTTCCTCCGCACCTGGGATCAATGAAAGGAGTTTGTCCCAAGGAGCCCACGAATTATCTTCAACCCGATTCACAGAGGAGCTATTAGGAGGTGTGTGCGTGAGCCTACCAGCCAACCCAAGCCTCTTAAAGGCCACAAGGTGACAGGGAGAATAGTCCTACAGGCAGTGAGCTGTTCAAGTGTATAATTACACTAATGAGACTGTGGCACTGTGCTGTGATGAACAACTTAAGAGTTTGAGCTACACAGAACTATGTCTGGAACAGAGCCTTACCACTTTTGGGCTATAGGACTCCAGACAACTTTTACTTCTAGATAAGTCTCAGTTTCCTTGCCTGTGAAATGGGGAATAATACCAATCTTGCAAAGTTTTTATTGTGATATAAGTATATTGTGATAAAAGTATAAGGTGTGGGCTACAGAAAATAGCATTATCAAAAAAACATTTACCAAAGGTCTACTGAAGTCTACTCTATTGGCCAGGTGGGGTTAGGGAGAGGCAACTATGTGGCGGAGAGGAGACAGGCAAACAAACATTGCTAACACTCCACAATTAAGGGTCATGGGAGAGATGCACACCAAATGCAGCGTGGAACCCTGAAGGACACATCAAGATCTCTGCCTGAGTAGGGAAAAGGAAAGCTTTACAGAGCGGCTGATGTTTGGTTTGGGTCTGGCCTTTCATTCCAATATCAGAAATGTAATATAAATTCCTAATGATGTAGTCACTTAGTGGTTTGCTAGTTTTACTCTGCTGCTGACTGGCTCTGTATGGGCATGACCATGTTTGGTAGTTGCTTTAGGATTCTTATCTCCCAGAAAAAATGGGGCAATGCTAAGTAATTTTCATTTATGACCTTGTGCAGCACCCTGAGCAATTAGGTGCTAAATAAACACAGGATTTGGAAAATTCTGGAGGGTCACCAAATCACATATTGCTGCAGAGAATAATCTTGACAGAATAGAGGGCAAGAATTACAGCTCCAGCCATAAACTTTCTGCTCCAGTGGAAATAAAAAGGCAAGTGCCACTGTAGCCCTGCCTCAAAGCCACACCTATTTAGTCAGAGACGGAAATGGGGCAGGGGAGACCCTGGGAGTGCAAGAAAAGCATTCTTGAGCACTGAATGGATGACAAGCAGAGTATTAAGCAAAGACGAATAAAACAGTATCTTTGCCTTCAAGAAGTTCCCAGTCTAAACAAATTTTACAATAAAAGTGACAAGTACTACCCTAGAGATTATGTGCAAAGTCTCATAGAAGCAAGAAAATGGCAATAAAAATTATCATACTCAACACAAATAAATAAGTAAATAACACTTACCAAGGGCTTACTATGTATCAGTCTCTGTTCCAAGAGTCTCACAGCAGCCCTATCAGGTGGTATTATTATCAATCTTATTATATAGGTAAGGATACCGAGACATAGGAAGTTTAAACAACTTGCTTATAGTCACGCCTAATAAGTGCTATGATTAGGATTTGAACCCAGACTTGGCTCCAGAGCCCCTGTTCTTAATTACTGCCCTATATTCATTTTCAGAGAGAAACTCCAAATTCTGCTTCAGAAAGACTGGAAAGACATTGAAAAAGTGGCTCTTGGCTTGAGTCTTAAAGGATGACTGTCAGAAGAGAGAGACACTGAGGCAAAGGCACAGTTCATCAAACCAACAGCCTGGAAGGGAGAGCAATACAAAAGATATAAAAGCTGTAAATTCCATCTCTGATGAACAGGACACTGGCCCTGCTGCTACTCCTGGTGGCCTACCAAGGGGGACGACTCCACAGTTTGTACCTCACCATGAAATCCTCTGACACTTGACATGTAGGGCTGGTATTTACCTCATGGGTCCATCAATTTATTTCCCTCTTCATTAAATATTAATAGCTCTACATTACACAACCACCATTCTAACTTTTGAAAACGTTCTGAAATCAATTTATTTGATTTTGCTAAAAATTCTCTTTAATAACCAAAAAAAGCATTACCTTCATGACAGACCAAGAAACTGAGATGAGAAACGGTAAATGTCTTTCTTAAGGACACACAGCTAGCTGTAATCCCAGCTTCTCGGAAGCCTGAGGTGGGAGGATCAACTGAGCCAGGAGCTTGAGGCTGCAGTGAGCTACGACTGTGCCACTGCACTCCAGCCTGGATGACAAAGCAAGACCTCATCTCTACTTGAAAAAAAGACACAGATACACAGCTAGACTAGAATCTGGGTCTCTGGCCTTTTCTTACTATTCTTTGTCCATTGTTATTTATTTGTAGGTGGCCCCCAAATCAGATACAATAAAAAATAAACAAAACTATTGTTCATAAGATGAACAACATAGAATAAGCAATTTTTATGACTCACTTCGAAATACAGATGACTTTTCAAAACATGTTAACAACACTTCCCCCACTCCTTAACAAGATCCTGAGTGAACTGTCTCTTTTAATCCCTTTCATCTTTTAAATGAGACAGCTGACGGTGGAAACAATATCCAATTGCTATTTAAAAATAGTCAGCAAGAAGTCATTATACATCACTATTCATCTACATATAGAATGTGGCCTTTCTGTTTTGGTAAGGAGTAATTAGGAGAGAAAGAAATGAGAGACTAAGGAGAAAAAGTTCTAAGAGTCATCAGCTTCGAATCTATACTTGTATCTAATCAACCTATTCTATCCTTTATAGTAAATTTTAGACCAGGAAGGTGGTATGTGTTGGCTCTGGCTGGACTGGGGTTATGACCACTTACACACAATGGATATAAGTAGACCTATAAAGAGAATGAGACAAAAATACAGCTGAGAGTGGGAATGAGGTCAATCTTAAAGCAAAGCTGAAAAAAGTAGAGGATTTGAATCGTATCCAGAAGGTGCTGGCTAGAAAACAAGGAACATATTTTTGTATTCAATTTTATCATATTCTCCTCACAATGATAATTCTATTCAATAAATTACATATAGCAGCCACCCATCTTCAAACATCCTCCTTCTCTAGAAATGATACAGAAAGGCTCACAAACTTAGAAAATAAAGCTCATAGTCATATAAAACAACAGCCTTAACCTTTAAATTAGCTACTAGCCTTTGTCTTTCCCTACCTATTTTTCTTGCTGTATCTTACTGAAAGTGTCCAACGGGACTCCAAAGAATTAAAAACTTTGAATAATTCAAAGAACTTTCTGTAGTTTCTTTCTACAGAGAGGTAGAATTAATCTTATGATGAAAAGAAAGTAAAAGGATATAACATATTCATAGTTTAGCCAGAAATAAAGCTCTATTAAAATACTTTAATCTGTTGAAAGAAGATGAGAATTCTTTATTTGATCTAATTTTTTTGGAAGAAAATCAGTGGTTCTAAAAGTCTTCAACTAGCAGCCTATAAAAGCTATACTCTTCTCTTTTTTCCACTCAACCTTGCTAATCTTACATAAAATTTTTCAAGGAAATTAACTTCAGAACATTCAAATTTCTATTCTCAGTAGATATCCTCTCACTTCATTTAGGAAAATGACTAGACATTTGCCATGTCAACAACTAGAGGATAAACCCAGATTGCTTTCTCCCAAAACTCAAACCACAGAATTATTTTGGCTGCACAGTTCTGTTTTCTAGGTCAAATATATATGACTTCTTACAAATGGTATTTCACCTAAGGCACCAAGCAAGTTCAAACAAAATGCAATAAAGAAAAACACTGGGAAACTGATCTGTAAGTCTGACTACATCATTAGGCAGCTGGTTAAATTAATCCATCTAATGCAAAAGGTATGTTCATTTGTCCACTCAGAAAAACCAAGCCTGCAAATGAGAAATTTGCTACACAAATGACTTGAATGTTTAAAAGGAACAGGAGGAACACACGCGATGGTTCAGTCAGTAGAAAAAGCACGGTTTCTATCATAAGGCAGATCTGGGTTTGGACCCTGAGTCTGCCATTTACTTGCTACTTAACAAGTTACTTAACAACTTTGTGCTTCAGTTTCATAATAGGTAAAACTGGAATAACTCCTACCTTGAGCGCTTATGATGAGTCTTCAATGAGAGAATAAATGCAAAAGTCCCTGGCACATAGCACATACTCAACTAGTTTTAGTTGACACCACCCAAGCCCCAACCCCACCCTTAAGTCCTAAGAGTAACTTTATCTTTAAAAGGATTATTTAGAAAATTCTGGGTTGGTAGATTTTCTTTAAAAAAAAGAAGAAGAGGGAGTGCATTAAGTGTCACTGAAGATGCATGGTAGGGCTAGCCTATTAGCATTAACAGCCAATAAAGTTAGTGCTTTTCGATGCTAAAAGTCTAAAAGAAGGAAAACTGATGTTTCAAAGAGGAGGTAGAAATAACTAAACCAGAAATGAGCAGAGATTAGTTAAAATGCATACATGTAAATTATGTAAATACAACAGTGCACATTATGCACAAAACAGGACTACATGCATGTAATTATGGATACTGCCCAACTCCCAGGGAAAAAAATGGCACGGAAAAAAAGATAACTTTCATTTTGGCTTCTTCTTTCCCCTGACTTTTATCTTTAATTTTTCTCTAAAATTTAGAAAACTATTTCTAGCATTAATAGGTATATTCAATTATTCTGCCTTTATTCTGGCATCCATCAGAGCAATTTTTTAAAAAATAGACAATAAGTAATAACAACTATATCAACCATTGAATCTGAATTAAATGGTTCTTGTGCCAAGTATTCTTTATCAATAGTCTAGATAAAATTAAAAGTGTTCAAAATCCAAGTATGTCCTCTTGCAAGGGCAAAATAATTGAAACTTTTTAAAGAGATGAAGAATTTTGTTGGTAACCAATTCACACTGCTTTAGAAATCAAAGATATACAGGGAAAAACACAATTAAGAAAAATACTGCTATGCCATAGCATGTGGATCACAAAATAAGGTAATTTAGGTCAGAGTGGAAAAGGGTCTTTCCAATGAGGTAGAAAACAGATCATCATTCTGTGTTTGTCACAGATTTATAATCTCCAGTTCCAGGTGTCTGTAGATTTAGGTTTTCCTTCCTATTTTGCTACAAACTAGTCCTCTGATACTGGGCAAGCCGTTATACTTCTCTGGTCTCAGTTTCCTCATCTGTAGGAATGAGGATCTCATGAGCTCTAAGCCTGCTTTAGCTCAATGTTTGATGAATGCCACTTGCCTGGCACTGTTACATGTGACAAGTCAAACACAAGGGAGTGCCAGGCGCAGTGACTCATGCCTGTAATCCCAGTATTTTAGGAGGTCAAGGTAGGAGGATCGCTTGAGGCCAAGAGCTCGAGACCAGCCTGAACAACATAGTGAGACCCTGCCTCTATTAAAAAATTTAAAAAAAAACAAGGGAGGATATCTAGGAGGCAATAGGAGCTAACTAAGCTCTAGCATGGTTATATAGATTTTGGGAACTATCAAGTGTAGGAGGCTACAGTTGAAGCCTTCGGTGTGAATGTTATCACCCAGAAGGAATGCAGCATGAGGAGAGAAGGTGGCCAGAAAAGGTCTCTTGGGGTAAACTAACATTTAAAGAACAGGCAGAGGAAATGGAGATAATACTGAGACATGGCGGGGAGACCAGGAAGGAATGGGGAAAAAGGAGGGAGAAGAAAGAGAGGAGATAATGATGAATACACACTGTCACTAGTGTAAAATAGGATCAAAAAATTTCCACTGGGTTTGGCAGGTAGATCACCAGTGGCCCAGTTAAGAATAATTTTAAAGTAACAATGAAGGAAGAAGACGGATTATTTAGGGTAATGAAGAATGAATAAGAGGTTCAGTGAGAGCAACAGATTTCTTTCTTTCCATATGTTTTATTATAAAGGGAATGAGATATGGTACAGTGTCTATGGAAGGCTAGAGTTGAGGAGGGTGAGTCTTTTTCTTTCTTTCTGTTTTTTTGTTGCTTTTTTTCTTTTTTGAGAGTCTCAGTTTCTGTCACCCAGGCTGGAGTGCAGTGGTGTCATCGCAGCTCACAGCAACCTCAAACTCCTGGGCCCAAGTGATCCTCCCACCTCAGCCTCCCGAGTAGCTAGGACTACCGGCATGCACCAAACATGCCCAGCTAATTTTTTAATTTTTTATAGAGATGGGGTCTTGCAATGTCGCCCAGGCTTTCTTTTTTTTTTAAAGATGGACAAATGTATAAGTTATAGAGAAAGAGCTATTAGAAAGAGGCTGAAACACTGATCAACAAATACTAAGAACTTCCCACGTGCAAAGCACTACTTTAGAGCGGGACACGATCCCAACATGACATGGTCATGAAGTTTATAGTTTCTCCCTGTATAGAGAGACCAAAACCAATTCTATAATTAATGATTTAATTACAAGTTTGCCATGGGGGGCTGAGAGCTCTAACAGATGTTGGCAGGGCCTCAGCACTGTACCACTCCAGAGAGTACCCTTCAATGGTTAGCTTCAGGGCTTCCAAATCTGTGCTAGGAATGTGGTACTTGCCCTTGATCTGTGAGTGCTTTATGAGTGTGGAAATGTTTATCCTCAGTCCTTGAAGCAGCCTGGCAGAGCCTGCAGGAACTGGAAGGCCCAAGCAAGTCACCTTGAATAGGCAAACAGTCTTTTTATCCCACTATATTGAACAAATATTATCATTTTCTGTGTCAGGATATGTAAAAGGTTGAAAGCATTGTAGGACTTTAATGATACCTTTTTCTCCAAGAAAGGAGATGTCTTGACTATAAAAAAAATCAATTCTGAGCTTGACTATAAAAGAAAAAAACAAAAGAAGATAAGGATGAGTAGATAGGTATAGATTTGGGGGACCAGTAGGAAGATGACAGGGCTCTGGCTTGCTGACCTCTAAATTTCGTTCTGTTTAGGAGTCAGAGTAAAGATTTTCTTGTCTATTTCCCCACTACATTCATTAACTGTTTATTTCATGCCAGGTACCATTCATCTGAGCATTCACATGTATTAACTCATTTAATTTTCAAAACAATCCTAGGGAGTGGTATTATGAATTCCAGTTTTCAGGTGAGAAAGTGAGGCACAGGGAGATTAAGTGACCTGCACAAGGACACAAGGCTATGGAAGCACCAGCAAGATGGTCTGGCTCCAGGGTCCAAACTCTTAACCACTACTTAATGCTGCCTCTCTAAGCTCTTTGCTGAGAAGGATGGAAGAAATGGAAGAGGGAGTTTCCGTACAGTTGCCACTACAGGAATGGGAGGCACATGCTCTGAAGTTCATATAGACTGTAGTCCCAGCTCCAGTTATAAGTCTGAAAAAAGCTAATTTCACTAAGTCAATTTCCTCAACTGTAAAATGAGGATAACAGAACCTACACATTAATATGAAGATTAAAAGAGACAATACATGCAAGGTTCTTAGTTCCTAGCACTGATTAAACACTCAAAGACATTTGCCACTCTAATTAATGGCAGAGGAAGTTAACTAAAGACATGTAGAGTGTTGCAGGCAGTGCTGAGAGTCAGGGAGACAGGAAAACAACTTTTTTTACTGGTGTCAATTTCCACAGTTTTGTGATTTTTTTTTTTTTTTCCGGCAGTGCCTGAGAGAAGGTTGATGTTTGAATAACTTGGAGCTGGGTTGCAATAGAAAAGGAGGTAAAAGGAAGCAAGTATCCATGCTAGCAAATATTTATTAATCAGTAATTGATTAATCAATAAAAACACTTGAACAAATGATTTACAGCACTATTAACCTAACTTCTGTTAACTTTTAAAAGTTTCTATGGGAATTATACTCAGAATTTATCTTGGGATGGCAGAAGACATCACTGTCAGGAAGAAATAACAGGATTTCAAAAGGAAAGAGCACTGAAGGGAACAGGGGAAGGGCCCTCAGGAGGGTGTGCAAAGGTTCCTCCTGGGCTAATTTTCCTTCCCTACTTCCCATACCTGCTTTTCTTTTCTCACTTTGAGCCTAGACAGACAAAAGCCATGAACAAGCAATCAAGAATAGAAAAGACTGAAGATTAATTTGTCTTAGAGGAAATGCTATAAAATTGAACTTTTCTTGGGCATTTCCTCATAAGGGCCTGTGGGAAGGGCAGAGGCTAAATGAAGAAATTGCTGGTCTACACAGTGGCTTTGGGGGGACATGGTGGTAGAAGTTTAGGGGGGATCAGGTGTGGTGAAAGAGTGACTGAAAGGGTGATTACTTGATTACTGGAGGAGAGGAAAATAAAACCACAAGAAACAGTGGTGGGGAAGGAAAAGGAGCTCCTATACCCCACTGGGTCCATCCTGGGGCCTACGTTTCTATATTCAACAAAGACACCAACTGTTGCTTCTGGTTCCTCTTTTTCACCCTGGCAAATTTTTAAACAACTAGCTGCTGGTCACTATCTTCAAAGATTAAATAAAAACAACCCACACCCCTCAATGCAGCCTCAGCAAAAGAATAAATGTTAATAACGCTCTTAGGAACAGAGGCTACTGAGGAAGGGGGGAGAAGCAACCAAAAAAAAAAAATCCTGAAGGTACATAATGTGCTGCCTATGGCACTTCGGTAGTATTGGACCTGATATTCCTAGCAGGCAAGAAAGTGCTTAAAGTAAGGCCAGGCGCGGTGGCTCACGCCTGTAATCCTAGCACTCTGGGAGGCAGAGGTGGGCGGATCGCTCAAGGTCAGGACCTCGAAACCAGCCTGAGCAAGAGCGAGACCCTGTCTCTACTGAAACATAGAAATTAATTGGACAACTAAAACTATATAGAAAAATTTAGCTGGGCATGGTGGCACATGCCTGTAGTCCCAGCTTCTTGGGAGGCAGAGGCAGGAGGATCGCTTGAGCCCAGGAGTTTGAGGTTGCTGTAAGCTAGGCTGACACCACGGCATTCACTCTAGCCTGGGCAACATAGTGAGAGTCTGTCTCAAAGAAAAAAAAGAAACAAAGTGCTTAAAGTAAAGTGAAACAAAAGGGACATGATGAATTGCTTAAGGATTCTTATAAATGATTTGTAATTTATAAACACCTATCCACCAATGTTTAGCAGATAACTTTTGGTCTGGCTGATACAGAGCGCTTTCTCTCTTTCTGTAATTCGTGCATCTATTGTCCCCCTAGAGATATTTAAATCTCCGGTATCACTACAGAAAAATCTACTCCTTTCCTGCAGTTTCAGTTGGGGTGGGGGTAGGGGGCACAACAATCCTAAAATAGCAAAGACAACAATGCGAGGAATAATACTTCAGAGTTCTAACAGATATTTCCTGTACTTCACTCAATGTACTAATCACAATCAAAACTAGGAATTACAAGGAAAAAAACACTACTCCCAATAACAGCAAAAACCCTACACACCATTCTTTCCCAGCCGTCACTCCCCAAAGAACAAAACACCACCACGTTTGAATATTACAAAAAAATAACAAACTTTCAAGGCTGTTAATATATGGAAATGTATATATTAAACAGTCCAAGCATTATTTACAAGGACAGTGATGATAGTAATTTAAAAAGTCATTATTACTCTAGAATAAAACCTAGGAATAATCAAATATTGGGTTTGTTCAATTATATTTAGGTATTATAGCTATACCCTTAAAATTTTTTTAAACTTTATTAAGTCTCCCACTGAAAACACTTCATTGTCATGAATCTGGAATACTATTTCCTATACCCTTTCCTATTTGTAAAGAATATTTTTGTAATGTAGTTTTTTTCCAGAATGAAGCAGTTTTTAAGAATGCAATTATGATGTGTTAACAGAACATGAAAGAAGAGGAAACATCATTATAAAAGCCAAACATAAAAGAAAAAAGCCATGCACAGGCAGTTTGTGTGCCAGTGGGTTTGAGGAAAGAACAGTGGCCTCCATCATCTCTTCTTTTGTCTTTCATAATAGAATTTTTAGCTGAGCAATCAACTACTTAGAATAAAGACCACATTTCCCAGTCCCCCCATAGCTAGGTATGGTCAAATAACTAAGTCTGGCCAATGTAGCACCAACAAAAAGAATGTGCACAACTTTCAGGTTTTCCTCTTAAAAGGAAAGGGCATATACTCCCTTCCCTTTCTCTCCTGATGGTTGAAATCAGCCATTTTGGACCATGGGTTGAAAGCCAGACCCAAGGATGATGAAGGACTGGGCAGAAAGCACTTGAAGCCCAATGCTCTCATGAAGTGGAGCTACCATATTAATTCAGACTAATACATGGCACAGAAATCAACTTCTACCTTACTTAAGTACTATTATTTGGAGTCATGTACTGGAACCCATAATCCAACAAATACATAGTAAATGAAGCCATTTTCAGTCAGTTGTTGCTCCATGGTGTCCCCACCAGAACCACAAACTTCTGGTACTAAAACTTTTTAAAGCTAATTTAACTCTTACGTAGGTGAGACATAATCCTTATAAACTTTTCACTGCAAATCCTCTTGATAAGTCTTTTTTCACACCCAGTTTTGGCTTATATAAATGAGATTTTGATCTAAGCTGAATTATTACAAAGTAAATATGGTCTACTTGTTTGAAATGAGAGTACTGCAAAGAAACTTTTAAACTAATGTAAAATTATCTTAGAACACACATTAAGAGTCTTCAATTACTTGATCAATAGACTGCTAGTGTTAATATTTCTGATAGATGCTATTTCCATGAAAGGTTTCAGCATAATCAAAATGGCTTTTCTAAAATTGTACTTGTGTTTATTTTATTCCTGAAGTTAAAACAGCAACCACTTGATATGCTAAGTGTTCCCCATCAAAATATTATCTAAATAAACTATCAGCTAAAAATAGATGAGTGAACACAAATTCCAATTACTAATTTGCTAATTGTTGAAAGACTACAGTCTGAAAATAAGGCAACTGTGTGAGGAATGATATTTTTCCTTTGTTTCTAGACTAAGAGCTTGCTGTATCATAATAGCTATTAGTAATTCCAGAAAATTCTCCAAGATTCAACCAGAGCGCAACTCTGCTTTCACTGATTAGATGCTTTCACTGTAAGACTGTATTTGAACAAAAAACCCTCACCTTAGCCAAAAGATCTTAAAACTACCGAGAGTGCTGATCTTCTTTTCAACATAAGAGGAATGTTGTCAAGTAAAAGGACAAGATAAATCATTGGAAAGACCTGATTTGATGAAAAGTAATGAGATAATCCTTGATTTTTTTTTTTATGTTTAAAAATGTCTATATCTTCTATATCCGTGTGATGCTCTGGAAATCAGAGAAATCTAGGATCTAAGCCTGGCTCATCACTTACTAGCTACGTCTCTTTGGAAGAGTTACTTAAGGTTTCTGCATCTTTGTTTTTTTCCATTTGTAAAATGAGGAAATCTGCACTTGTCCAACAGGATTGTTACCAAGATTAAGTGAGATAGATTTTGTATGCAAAGTTCCTGGCAGAGTGCCTGGTCCAGGGCGGACACTCAATAAATGTTAGTTTTCCTCTCCACTCACTCTGTCCCTACCAACAACCATCAAGACCTCAGGGAAAAAATAACAAATGAAAGTGTTCTGATGTGGGATGCAGGTCTTTTTGCAATGGGTGACATGTTGAAGATCAGCTAAAAACACCTCCTTGGATGAAAACACACAATCATACAAAAATTTGTACACTCATGTTAATAGCATCACTTACAACCAAAAAATGTAAACAACCCAAATGTCCACCAATGATGACTGGATAAATAAAATGTGGCATATCCACAGAAAATTATTCAGCAATAAAAAAGGAATGAAGTACTGATACATGCTATAACACGGATGAACCTGGAAAACATTATGCTAAGTAAAAGAAGCCATTCATAAAAGACTATATTTTGTATGATTCCAGTTACATGAAATGTCTAAAAGAGGAAAATCCATAGACAGAAAATAGATTAGTGGCTGCCACGGGACAAATGGAGGGAATGGGAAGTGACTGCTAGTGTACATAGGTTTTCTTTTTGGGGTGCTGAAAATGTTCTAAAATCAGATGTTAGTGATGGCTGCACAACATTATGAACTTACTAAAAAACATTAAATTATACATGTTAACAAGTAAATTGTGTAGTATAATTGTGAATTATACCTCAATTAAGCCATTTTTTAAAAAAAACTTACTGTATCTAAAACTTAGTAAATCAAATCATAGCTGTTCAAAAGATACTGTCATTTAGAAAATAGGCTACATTAGTGGGTATGTGAATACAAACTTCTAAGTCATTTATAAGAATCGTTAAGCAATTTATCATGTTTCTTTCTACTCATTACATAAAATGAATACCTTATTTCTTATGCATCTGAAATGATACCAGCTATATACCATCCTCGGGAAAACTGGGAAGAATCACCCAATTTTTTGTTGAGCTTAATCCTTTTGTGGAACTCTCATTGATGTATATTCTTTTCAAACAATAGAACATTTATAAAAATTGAATATATAGCAGACCATAAAGCAAGTTATAAAAATTTCAAAGAACTGGTATCATACAAACCACTTAAATCAATAAAAGATAACCTTTTTAAAGGCCAGTCATAAAAAATAGCCTACAACTGTGCCATCTACTTATAATGTATACAGCACCTGTAATACATATATACCGCCACTTGATAATGTTAGCTCACAAGGAAATAAAATGAGGTTACATATATGTGTGCATATTGCCAACAAATTTCCTTATTAAATTTAATACATTTGTTTCTCAAAAACTATAATCAATCATATTTAGGAACATTAGGGAATTTGTTATTTAAAAGATTCATGGAGTAAATCTTTCGTACTACAAATAATCATTGCCTAACTCGTCTGCACTTATTTCTTTCAAAAGCTTATTCTGGGCCGGGCGCAGTGGCTCATGCCTGTAATCCTAGCACTCTGGGAGGCCAAGGCGGGCGGATTGCTCAAGGTCAGGAGTTCGAAACCAGCCTGAGCAAGAGCGAGACCCCATCTCTACTAATAATAGAAAGAAATTAATTGGCCAACTAAATATATATAGAA
>CAUYRT010108334.1:0-12835 GCA_963574885.1 Lepilemur ruficaudatus
ATAAAATAAAATAAAATAAAAGAAAAGAAAAGAAAAGAAAAGAAAAGAAAAGAAAAGAAAAGAAAAGAAAAGAAAAGAAAAGAAAAGAAAAGAAAAGAAAAGAAAAGAAAAGAAAAGAAAAGAAGAAAAGAAAAGAAAAGAAAAGATCTAAGTAGTTATTAAATGCCTATTCTGAGTGGCATAAAAAAAATATGACATAGTCCCTATGAGTGAGTACTTGATTTTTAATTCAAGCCATACAACAAAAATTGGGAGAGGTAGAACATCTAAGAACTTATGAGATATGGGAGAGAGAGAGAGAGGATAACATAATTGTCCTGAAAAATCCAGAAATCTAACATAGAGTTAATATGTAATTAGAAAATACAGAGAAGGTAAGGATTGGAAGGGCTAAAGCAATCAAGCAGACTTCTTGAATGAGGTAACATTATATAGATCCGTAAGATTTTATACTTAATAGATGGATTGGAGTTGGAAAGGTAGAAGGAAGAATTGAGGGCATTCCAGACAAGGGTTACAATGTATCAGTGGGTATGAGAAGGGTGCGTCATGGACTAGAAAGGAAACTGCTAGATTGAGAAGTACTTAATAGCAGTGGAAGTCTTCTGGAGTAAGTAATGTGGCCAGACTTAAGGACACACTGAAAGCCAGCAGGAGAATTCAGCCATGGAACAATGGAGTATGAATCATGATATTTTCAGCCTGAATGGATGTCATGATTTATTCAGTCTAAACTCTCCTTTTACAGATGACAAAACTGAGACCAAGAAAGACAAATGTGAACAAGTATTAACTGTTGATATGAGAGATCTATTGGATTTTAGCTCAGTACCACAGTACACCTCACACCTCATGTATTAGGAAATGGACAAGAACCACTAATATCAGAAATAATCTGATCATGCTCATGTGTGAAAGTTTCTTTCTGACTTCAACTGCGGGGAATAATGGAATAAGAGGGTTCTGGTTTATATTCAAAAAGAAAATATATGTATATATATTTATATACACACTCTGATTCCAAATCATTACAAATTATACCCCACATATAAAAAGTCCAAAGCAGTCAAGTAAGTGGTCAGTTTTTCCTTTACTAAAGTTTGCATAGACTCTGTGTACCTATGTATCTCAGCCTGATTGCATAAAGACAAAATGGAAATTAAGTTGGCAAGTGATCATCAAAGGCTCCCAGAACCACTGAACTAATCACTTCCATGCATTTAATCACAATAAAATTAATTTTATGTCACAAGCTCTTCCCCTGATTGAACTCACTGGGATTCTCCAGTGTGTGACAGAGACGGCATCTCTACTTACTGTACGGATATAGTTCTAGAATCCAGGACAGTCAGAATTGGGGAATCCACGTGTTCTGGTGGCAGCTGTGCCGTGTAGAGTATGACCCGGGAACTGTTTGTACATCCCACGCGTGTGCAGGCACCGAGTAAAAACTGGTGGGGCTTAAATACCGCTAAATCTAGGTGGTGGGGAGAAACAACAATTTATTTACCGTTACATGCTTTTTATTCAGGAGATCTCACTCCTCCGTATTCCTACCTCTGAGAGCTGTTAAAGTGAAGCTTAAAATAAGAACCAATGGTTATAAAATCAGCAGCAATAAAATATAGGGCATTTTAGTGCTTAAATATACTATGGTGATGTTTAAACAGACAAGTGTCCATCAAACTCTTGGTTTGACTTTTCCTTTTTAACAATTTGACTGTTTTCTTGAATGTCTATGACCAGGTAAATCATTTTCTGAGTTTAGTCTTAGTTCAATGGCTCTGTTTAAAAATAAATGAGATATTTAAATTATTTTAAAGCATATTTGAAGACAACAGGAGTTGCTTTTGAAATGCAAATATATAGCTTGTAACAATGACTTTGAGCTTGTAATTCTGTTTGCCAGGCTCCTTTCTTCTGCTGTCCACCTGAATAACTAGTATTTGACCTTCAACTTGTCCAAGTTCAGTGCAAGCACCAGTTTCTTTCTTAAGATGCTCCTAACAATCCTTGCTGTCACCCCAGAAGAAGGTGAAGCTATTATCCTCACATTTGTCTCTCACAGTATTTTGTACATACCTTTAGCTTAACACTTACAACTACAACACTGCATCATAATTACTTGTTTACATGACTCTCTGATACACCAGACTAAACACCTTGAGAGAAGGAACGGTGCTATATTTAGTTCACATCCTTAGCATCTAGCACAATGCCTGGCATATTGTAGGTTTTGAATATGTGTTTGAACAAAAGACTAAAGAACTTATGAATGAGATGATCTACATACGGTTGAGCGAGGTATGAAAGATCACCTCAAGATTGGGATAGTACCCTAACCATAAATACTCTCTCCCTTCCCTGAATTTCCCTTATACTTTATATTTGACTATCTTTCTGAGGGATGTCACATTCCCTTCCATTAGAATAAACTAATATATGATTTACTGTTTCAGAAAAACCCTAAAAACTTCATTTATAAAGGTCCTCAGTAATCTAACCAAAGTTTAGTCAAGTTTACCAAGATTTACACATCTTTCATACTTTTACGCTACTAGAAATAATCCCTATTTTCTGGAATGTTTTTAAAATAAGTCACAATTTAAGTAACACATATTCTTAAATCCACCATTAACCTTGAACCATTACAATTTCATGTTTAAAAGATTAATGAAATGCAACCTGATTCAGGCAAATGGATTTTGCATTGCACTGATAACAAAAGTAAACTAGGAAAGGAACACTTTGATTTTCATGCAAAGTATAATCAATTGGTTAAACATGTAGGTCACCAGAAGAAGAAAGGCAAAAATAATAATAATTTTACCATACATATAGTAAACTTAGAACAAAACGTTGTCCTCAAGAAGAGACTCTTAATGCTTTTGATTAAGCCTTGTCTGCTTTACAACCTCTATCCTACAGGGATCCAATGGTACCAAGTTGAGATGAGGCATCACAAATGAATACGTTTGGAAGATATGCTGCAAGGACACCTGAAGCTGGTGGTAAGGCAGTGTGGCATTGCCGGAGACTACTGAGAGATGACAGTGACAGCTGCACCACGTGTACACAAGTGAGACAAAACCGGGAGCCTTCATTTGGACCAATGGTCTTTGAAACTTACAAAGCTAAAAAAAATCATGAGCTCAGTGGTCGCAGAGGCAACAAAGAAAATAAACTATCATTTACTGTGGGAAAACTTAATGCAAAGAACAACTCCCCAGTCTTGGCCAAAATTATGCACTTATATGCTAGGTCATTATATCTGTCATTTTCTTGTTTTCGTCATGTTCTCCCTCTGGTGAACTTTCTCTATCTCATCTCTCCCATTTGTCTGAATTTTTTCTATTCCCTGGGAAGGAGAAGCTGGGATTTGACTCTAAGTCTAGTTGCAAGAGCAAAACCAAGGAGGTCACAGAACCGAGAGGAAGTCCTAGAGGGTAAGTCAGCACAACTGGAGAAAAGCTGAAGCCTTGGAATGTGAGAATGCATCTACTTTTCTGAGAGACCATTCCCCAGGCAGAAATTACATTCCTGGTGGCCAATTCCATATGACTTTGAAATATCTCATAGCCATATCGGATTGTCTTGGTCAGCTACAACCTAGATTGGATGCTACAAAATTCTTTGACCAGTGAACTCTTTGCTATGGGAAGTTTTTCTTTAAGCTTGTTGGGGCAGGGATTTGGCTGCTCAATTTGTAGGTGGTGATGAAGTCACCCCATTCCAAAAAGACCTGTTGCTTGCTTGTATGTGTTTCCATGGTACAGGCTTGCATACCTGGGACTTAGGTATTTCCAGCTGGTAGGGTCAGAATGCATCATCAGAGTATCAGCATATCATAGCATCTCCTTATCACAAAATGCCTCATTCTCCTTCACACTACAAGCTCCATGCTTTGAAGGTGAAATTGACCATCTAACTCCTGAATTCGCCCAAAATATCTGCCTCAGATGAAAAGTAGCTTTCTGAAGCAACTAGCCCAGGGTTTTTTTTCTGTGCCTGGATTCTTCCATGGATTGGGAAGCATCTATTTCTATGGTGGCCGTGACTCGGGGAGGTCAGAATGAGGAATTGAGCAGACTTAGAAGGGTCATGTTGCTTAAGAGGGCTGGTCTGGCTGGAGAGCCAGGATGGAAATGGAAAATACCAAATCTTGTCAAGTCCTCCATTTATACTTGGAGTTTCCTCCTAGATTATTTAAGGTATTGTGAGATACCTTAAATCTCAGGTATCTCAGAGAGAGAAAAGGTGTTGCATTTTAGAAGGAGAGAAAGGTGTTTTATTTTAGAAAATAGCCTGGCTTTAAAGTGAATGTGTAACAGTGTTTAAAGATGTCAATGCTATGTAATATGAAAAGTGCTGCAGAAAACACAGAGCAGAGTAGGAAGAATCATGAGTGCTGGGGTAATTTTAATAGATAAGAGTTAGTGGAGGCCTTAATGGGAAGGTGACATTTTGAGCAAAGACCAGAGGAGGTGAGGGTAAAAGTTGTGGGGATTCCAGGCGAGGACCATTCCAGGAAAGGAAACGGGCAGGCAAAGGCTTAGAAGGAGGAACATGTCTGGCATGCTTGAGGAATAGCAAGGAGTGCTAGTGTGGCTGAAGCAGAGCAAATGAGGGAGAAAGAAGCTACAGATGAAAGAGAGATTTAATGAGAGACCATATCACATGGGCTTTGTAGGTCTTTGCAAGAATTTTGATTTCTAATCTGTGAGAGTCTGCTTAGGCCACTAAGGATTTTGAACAGAGCTGTCATACAATCAGCCATGGACTATATGACTATCACCCTAGCTGCTAGGTGGAGTATAGACTGTTGTGAGCAAGAGCATAAGAATAAATGCCACTAAAGAGGCTGTTGTAATATCAAGTGGATGCTTGTAATAATCAATAATGAAACGGTTGGATTCTGGATATATTTTAAAGGTGAAGATGACAGGATTTTCCAGTGCATTGTAGGCAGAGTATGAGAAAGAAGAGCCAGAGCTGACTTCCAGGTTTTTGGCCTGAGCAAAGGGAAGGATGAAGTAACCATTTATTTGGCCGAGGGATACCATGGAGAGGAAGATAAAGAATTCATATTTTAGACATGGCAAATTTGGTATGTTTGATAGACAATCAAGTGGAGATTGTCAAGTAGACAATTTGAATACAAGTGTGGAATTCCTGGCTTGAGATATAATTTGGGAAGTCATCATTATATAGATGGCATTTCACGTGGATAAGGACACAGATGCAGTGAGCACAGACAGAAAAGAGAAAAAGCATAAGAAGAAAATCCCTGGGATACCAACATTAAGAAGACAGTGAGTAAAGCAGAAATCAACCATGGAGACAGAAAAAGAGGGACCAATAAGGTGTGAGGAAAACAATGAGATTATGGTGTCCTGAAAGGCAAATGAAGCAAAACTGTAAGAATTATAGGTCGAGTAAGGTGAGGACTAAAAATTGACCCTGCATTGAGCAATATGGCAGCCACTGGTAATTGTGCCATTGAAGTTTCAGTGAACTTAGTGGGCACCAAATCCTGACTTCAGAGGATTTACGATGGAATGGGAGAAAAGTAATTACCGACAGTGAATATAAACAACTTTTTCAAGAAGTTTTGTTGTATAGAGGAAAGCAAAGAAATGAAGCAATAGATAGAAGTGGAGTCAAGAGAAGATTTTTTAAAAATAATTTAAATGAGAGGAAAATTATGTTTCATGCTTATGAGAATGATCCAAGAAGAAAAAATTGGTAGTGGATGAAAGAAGAAAAAAATGCTTGAGCTATGTATTTTAATATGTTAAAGATTGGATCTAGTTCAAAACGGGAAGAGCTGGACTTAGAGGGAACAGAATCCTTCTACAGAGAGATAATCTATGGTAACAGGAGGGAATGCAGACCATGTGGGTACAGATGACAGCAGGTAGGTAGAGAGTGGCAGAGTCTGTGTGAGTTATCTTCTATCTGCTTCAATTTTCTCAGTGAAGAAAGAAGCATGATCTTGTGATTCTCCAGAGTAACACCCTGCAGTGGCCTTCTAGTGCTCTTAGAATGAAATCTAATAATGGTCAATGAGATCCTATTTGACTTAGCACCTGCATATTCCTCCTATTTTTTTTTTTCATATGCTACACATTATTCTATTCCTCTAACACTACAAGCTCACACTTTCAGGCCTTGCAGGTGCTATTCCTTTGAAAGGAAATCTATTTCTCCTTTGTACTTGACTGACTTTTTCTCATCCTTCAAGCTCCTCCTCCTCTGAGTGGTCCTCCTTGATAATTGAACAACTTGGCCACCATCTGCTCCAGGTTCTCTCTGTCATATCAACCTGTTTATTTCCTTATCATAATTACTAAAACAAGTCAGAAATTGCCTTGTCATTTATTTCTTGACTTTATGTCCCTCCCAAGAAAATGTAAACTCCTTAAGTGCAGAGAGACATTATTTATCATTTTGACCACAATTTCTCTAGGATTGGTGTCGTTACTGATTAGCATAGTTTTATTTGTTGAAAATGTATGGGCAGGACCAGAGGGAGACCTCTGTGCCCTTTACCTAAATTTCCGATTTTTTCTCAGAAATTTAGTAATGTCTAAGAATGTTTTAAAACCCATAAAAATCTAATGAATACAATTGTAAGACCAATGGAGGTATCTGTATTTGTAAGTTAAAAAAGATTTATTATTAAATACAAGACAAAAGCTTAGCTGTACCTTTCTGAACACCAAAATTAATTTTCAAGTACTAATGTTGCATTAAAAAAAAATCCGGAAGATAGAGGTGTACCACAATATTAACAGTGTTATTCTTAGAGTAGGTCATATAGATGATTTAGTGTTTGTTTCATATATTTTTCAAATTTTCTATGATATACCTGTATATGATAGATGGAGAAAAAACAGCATACATTATCAATTCATTGTTTAAAAGAATATGTGCCCCAAACCTAGTTAACACATGCCCTGTTAGACCTCCGGTCACACTTCTCCTCTCCTCAATGACTTCAGCATTGGCTCAGTTTTCTTTTCAATCATAATCCCTTTTTTGGCAACCCTTACATCCTCAATAATGACTCATCTCTGAATTTGGCTTCACTTTAACTTCCTCAAATGCAATGCCCTTCACCTCTACTTCATTTATTCAATATCCAGAATAGTTACACACACCCACTACTTGATCATCTTTGGAACCATTTCCAAGATTCTAAATCTACCATCTGCCCTCTGTGACCAAAACTGATTACTTCCCAGCTCTTCCACTTATCACACTGATGCAGTCACTCCTCTGCCCCCCATGCAGTATCTAGTCTCTTGGTACCTTCTTACTTCCAGAGTATTTGCAACAGTTCCAATTTCCTTACAATGATCTTTGATCACCCATTACAAAGCCATATTCCCTAGGTTCTCGAGGGTTCTTCACCTCCCCAATCCCCTTCCTCTTCTATGTTGCTGTCCCAATTCCCAGCTCTGGATAAAACTTATCATCTTATGTCTCTAATATTTCTCATATCTCTAAGATGTTTCTGAGAGACATCACTGAACATACTGAAAGAGTCCACTGCAATTTTAGGTTTTCCATTTGAACTGGGCCCTTGGAACTGCTCATCAATAACTGTCTCATTTCTTTGTTTGTCCCTTCATTGCTTTGATCTTCTTCCTTTTTTTTTTTTTTTTACCTTCTCCTTTTACACTTTGGCCAATTATCTTAGGGAATCAAGTAGGGTCTGACACTGGAGCCCTCAGGTATAGTTCCCTCCTCTAAACTCCTACAATACTCAGGATTTGTGCAATGGGAACTGAGGTCAGTATGGTTGTCATATTAACCTATTTTTTTTTCTTCTGCCCTTCCTGCTCCTGACCCTGTGTCTTTCCCTCATTTAATTCTTATCTAAATTTCCCTCAATTAAATTATACTTTCAGAATTTAAGTATGAAACAGACATTACCTATAAAAGAAAATGTGAGTAGCCAGGAGGCAGAAAAAACAAAACTTCTAAACAGAGTCATTGAGGGAACAGAGAGGACTCAGAATTCAGATCTAATGTGAGAGGAGGGGACCCCCAAAGTGACTGAGATTTACCACTCCCTAAGTTATATGGGAGTGAAGCAGGTATTACGTGGTATTATAGAAATAAGGACATAACTGTACACAGAGTTAGAGATATAGGTATATGTCTTAAAGACTGAGATTTATAAATACTACATGTTCAATTGGCACCTCATCTATGTTTATCATGATGATACAGCCAAGATTTTTTAGGACATATGCAGAATTAATTTTTTTCCTTTTTTTCAGATAAATTAGTTCACAAAGAAAATAATTTGTTAGGCCACTTTTCTGGTTTGGAAAATCTGATTCTTATGTTGCCACTATAATAGGAATCAGGAATTTTCTTTTGATTCTAAAAATCTGAAAACTATAAAACCAATAGTAAATAGAAAACCAGTCTGATTAAATATCTTTTTGACTTCCAAGTCATTTTTAATGCCTGGACTGTCCACCCCAAATTGGATTATTCTCAATGTATTTCCATACAAAGACGAAGTATTACTAGTGTCCTTTGAATAATGAGGCATGAAAAAAAGAAGCGGATAGAACCTAATTTGAAACATGGTAGAGAAAGTTGCACAGGTGGCTTGATTGGGAAATTCTTGGTAAAATGGAAGGAGATGGTGAGGAAAAGGGAAAGGAAAATTGGAGAAGAGAGGAGGCATCAGGTGGAGGGGATGCTGTAGCTGTGTGAAACAGGAGAAACAGAATTTAAAAAAAATATTAATAAAAAGAAATGAAAAGAGCAGAGCTAAGGTGTTCTTTGAAAGTGAAGCCATAAACAAACCCACCAATTTCAAATTTAAAGCAATGAGGGATATAATGACAACTCTCTTCTGTCTTAACTGCAACGGACTTGGTAATATGTCTCTACAGATGTGATGAGGCCCTTCCAGGGCAATGTAATGGATCAATGGATTCAAACAATTGCAGGTATGTACACAAATCTGAGTCGGGTAAATGGAGGGTGGGGGAACCCTGAAAACATAAGGCCCCTGTTTGTCAGAGCCCCTTAGCAACAACATCTTGTTTTCCATTTGCTTGTTTGCATCATTTGCATAAGATCAAACACAGGGAGTTGTGGACAGGGAAAAACAGATCACTCTAATATGCATTAGAAATGGATCCACAGGCATTATCCTCAGACGCGTTACAAGGAAATGCATCCCAGTGCGTGGAAACCTCACCGATTACTGTCAAGCAAACTATAATTTACACTACTGGCCATGAATTATATGCTATTTTACGATTGATTTCATGCTGTTGTTCAAAGAATTTCATTGATCTCAATTTACAAAATGAACCAATAATTAGGCAATGATTTTCTTTTAACTCCTGGTGTAAACTGAGGAATTTATATCTTCTTATTTGTTTTTCTCATTAGAAAATTAAAAGGCAGGGTTTTTTGTTTTTTTTTTTTCCGCTTCTTTATGACCTAATGAGTGCTATCTGGTTCTTTTTCTGATAACTTCCTAATATTTCATAAATGAAAAGTATTTCTTTTTCCTGATTTTCCTTTCTTCTCTCTGTGCATACTCCCTACAGATTATTACTTAGATGTTTAAAAATTTTGAAACAATATAGGTAGCCACTGGACGCATCTTCTTCTGTCATTTGGTATTGCAACTTGAGAACCACTGCTGGGTTACGGTTCAGTGAGATCATATCTTAGGCAGCAGGCCTAAGAGGTGGTGTGTTTCCCACAGACGCCTGCAAAGTGACGAGCTACGCCAGAGTGCATGTGTAATGTCAGGTTGCATTCATCTCTGCCATTGTGTAGCTCTTGCTCTACAATTGCTTGCTCAGCCTTTTGATTCCAGAAAAATCAGATTCTGACCTTATAATTAATAAAAACAGAGGCTTTATGTAACCTGTACATCCTTGCTTTTTTGTTCCTCCTAGAATCCTTTCCTTTGCGTAGGTGAGTAATTAACCATCACCGAGATGCATTCTTGTGCTTTCAAACCAATTTGCAGAGCTAGAATCACTTTGCTATGATAAGGACTTATATATAAAACTACATCCAAGCTACAATACTAAACTCAACAAATTATTCTATTTGTGTTTTAATGTTTTACACCTTATCAGAGAAATCCATATCCTGTCCTGTCATCAAAACCCTGTTCAATATTTATGTTACTCACAGAACATCTCCTGATTCTCCTCAACACGCACATGGTTTCTACTGTCCTGAGTTGCCCTTTGAATAAATCTCCCTTGCAAGCATCCATATATCAGTCATCAGTATTCATGGTGTTGGAAGCTCTTTGAGAACAAGGATGCATCTTCTCATAGACATCCCTTTATGACTGTTAATACTTGGGACACTCCTGATGGTTGAATCACAAAAGTTTGCAATATGAAAACAGGCGATAAGGAAAGTAGGACCTGGTCCTTCTATCATGATTGCAGTAGGTGGCATGTGGTGGGGAGCCCAGCCTGCTGGGCGTTGTCAGTCACTAGTTTGCGGGAGAAAAAAGAACCATTACTGTCACTTGTGATAATGAGGGATGCTGCTCCCTCATTTCCCTCTTTCTTCTCTGGCTGATTAGAACAAAGGGCTTCCATGAAAAACTCCTTAGGCTGACAGCATTCTTAGCCAGCTGTCTTCCAGTCTGGCTTCCTGCATATTTCTAACACCCTATTTGCAATAAATTATAGTATATTAAGCCCAAAGTTGTTTTCTTGGTTACTTTTATAATATAAACCTAGAGCAATCCCCCCTTCCTTTCTCTCTTTCTGTTTCTTTCTCTCTCCTTTTCTGTATCTCTCTTCTTCTCTGTCTTCTCCCCTCCCCCCAACAGATACACCATCATCCCACCCACTGCCCTACTCTCCTCTGGACAAGGAAAGGTACAGAATTAGGGAATCAGTAGCTGATTTTTGATTTTCATCAATGCTTTCAACTCACAACCCAAAGGGGAGAGGCCAGAGACAGCTTTCCAGGGTTTTTATCTGAGCAAACTTAGTCACATAACTGGGCTAAATCTTTCTTGCAAAACTGGAAAGTTTTTCTCTCAGATTTAGGTAGATATTTGCTGCTATCACATGCTTTAATAGAGAGTTAATATTTTAAAAGGAAATACTCATGTGACAAATTGTTAAACAACAGAAGTTAATAATAAGACATAATAAGAATAACAAGTGTCTGCCTACCAGTGGCAGGAAAAGAGCAAATTTATGAATCAGTGTTCCCCATAAAATGTAACGGTGAAGGTAAGATGTTGTTACTTCAGTAATAATAATGGCTATAATCTTGACTACCACCTGCTATGTGCCAGGCACCATTAAGTACACTCTCGGCTTAGAAAGTATTACCTGAGAATGGTTTTCAATGGAGACTCATAATCAATCCTTAAATATTAATGTAATACCTATTTCAGCATAGTCCTATACTGGGCAGTGTATGGCATGTGAAAGTAATGAGTCTCTACCCTCAAGAGCCCAGATATCTCTTTCAGGTGGCAGGATGTACACTTTTTTTTTTTTTTTTTGGTGAACTTTCATGCCACCCTTAAGATGCAAATCAAATGCCATCTCCTATAAGAAGTCTCTTCAAATTCTTCCAGTTTGAATTAATTTCTCTTTTTCCTTCAATAGCATCCGTTTTACTATTATTCTAACACTTAATATAGATGTACTGTGTGAGTAGGTACATTCTTCGTTATTTGTTAAACTCTTAGAAGTGGAATTTCATAGTCAAAGGGGGATGCTATTTGGGGTGCTGCCAAGGAAACAAATGGATGGTGCACCCCAATGGAATTACTGAAGAGAAATATGGACGGGACTATTCACAGGATTTGGGGCAGGGTTGAGGGGAACATTCAAGAATAACACGCTGGGTGACTGAAAGCAGACTGAGCCATTGCTGCCTGAGGCTGAGATCCACATCAAGCTGGAAGAGAGCGGCATGGCGGGCAGGAGGAACACACCACTGCCCACCTGAAGCCTGGAGGGCACAGCGCTGGGAAAATAAGCACTCGGACCTCACTCCCTCTCCTTGGCTGCTCTCTTTCCTGTGGCTCACATCAGTAGAACCCCTAAAGAGTATCCAGAGGCAAAGGCTCATGACTAGGCAGAAAAGAGTAGAGACTACATTTACAGGGGAAAATGGAGAACATCTAGAACAAAAATGGACCATATTTTGACATAAATTTCCAATTTTCACTCACACCAGCATTATTTAAAAGAGCTCTCTTCCCAATATTCTAATCAATACTGAGAAACCTAATTTTAAAAAAAATTGACAAATTTGGTAAATGTTAAGTGCCACCTTATTTATTATTATTATATTATTATATTTGTGTGACTACATTTACATATTTTTTTTCCTTTGGGAAGTACCTATTTATCTAATTTGTCCATATCTAATGGAGTGTTTCTCTTTTTCTAATTAATTGTTAATAACTTCTTTGGACATAGCATCTAGCACAGTGCCTATTACTTAGCAGGCCATCAAAATATTTATTAAATAAGCATGTCATAAAATATTTTGTCCTAGTTTGTCACTTGTTTTGTCACTTCAGTAATGGTTTTGTTTTGCTAATATAAATGATTTAAATTTTTATACAACCAAAATGACAATATTTTCCTAGAATTTTATCTGGCTAGAGGACCATAAATGATGTCAAAAAGGAGATAGCATTTAAATTGAAAGTTGTTTAGGTTTTAAAGCAGTGGATACAGAGGGAGAAGACATTCTGGATGGGAAGAGCTGGCAAAATCGCCGGGGCAAAGGGCATATGATAGAAGTAAAGGAAGTGGGATGGGGGAGGAGGGGATGGGTATAT
>CAUYRT010108337.1:0-17070 GCA_963574885.1 Lepilemur ruficaudatus
TTTTTTTTTTTTTTTTTTTTGGAGACAAAGTCTCGCTCTGTGGCCCGGGCTAGAGTGCCGTTGCGTCAGCCTCGCTCACAGCAACCTCAGACTCCTGGGCTCAAGCGATCCTCCTGCCTCAGCCTCCCGAGTAGCTGGGACGACAGGCATGTGCCACCATGCCCGGCTAATTTTTTTTCTATATATTTTTAGTTGTCCAATTAATTTCTTTCTATTTTTAGTAGAGACGGGGTCTTGCTCTTGCTCAGGCTGGTTTCGAACTCCTGACCTCGAGCGATCCGCCCGTCTCAGCCTCCCAGAGTGCTAGGATTACAGGCGTGAGCCACCGCACCTGGCCAGTCAGTAGTTTTTTAAGCTGGAAAGTATTCCATTGCATTGAATGTGTCATATATTTTTAATTTGTTACTGTGTTGATGGACATTTGTTGGTCCCCCTAGCCCTCTAGTATAAGTTATTTTGTGGACTTTTCATTCTGTTGCTCTTGAAGAAATATATTGAGATTGCCAGGCAAATGCCAAATGTGTGTTTGACTTTAAAAGAAATTGCCAAATTGAGCCAGACACAGTGTGCACCTGCAGTCCCAGCGACTTGGGAGGATGAGGCAGAGAACACTTAAGCCCAGGAGCGCCATGATAGCATCTGTGAATAGCCACTGCATTCCACCCTGGGCAACACAGGGAGACCGCATTTCTGAAAAAACAAAAGAAAAAAGAACACCAGTTTCCTAAAAATGGTGTATATTTTACAATCACATCAGCAATGAGAAAGTTGCTCCTCATTCTTGCCAACATTTGTTACTGACCATCTTTTTTATTACAGCTAGCCACCCCAATAGGTGTGATGTGGTAACTCATGGTGATTTTAATACAAACTCTTCTAATGACTAATGATGCTGACCTTTTCATGTGCTGATTAGTCATTTCTATATTTTCATTGGAGAAATGTCTACTCGGGTTATTTGCCCATTTAAGATTGTTATTTTTCGGGCCAGGCGCGGTGGCTCATGCCTGTAATCCTAGCATTCTGGGAGGCCAAGGCGGGCGGATTGCTCAAGGTCAGGAGTTCGAAACCAGCCTGAGCAAGAGCGAGACCCCATCTCTACTAAAAATAGAAACAAATTAATTGGTCAACTAAAAATATATAGAAAATATTAGCCAGGCATGGTGGCGCATGCCTGTAGTCCCAACTACTCAGGAGGCTGAGGCAGGAGAATTGCTTGAGCCCAGGAGTTTGAGGTTGCTGTGAGCTAGGCTGATGCCACAGCACTCTAGCCCGGGCAACAGAGTGAGACTCTGTCTCAAAAAAAAAAAAAAAAAAAAAAAGATTGCTACTTTTCTTGTTATTATTGAGTTGTAAGAATTCTTTATATATTCTGAAAACAAGTCCCTATCAGACAGATAATTTGCAAATATTTTCTCCCATTCTATGTATTTTTTTTTCACTTTCTAGATGGTTCCTTTGAAGCAAAAAATTTTAAGATTTTTTATTTAATCTAATTACTCTAGTTTTTCCTGTCACTGTGCTTTTGGTGTCCTATAAATAAAAAACTGCTTAATCCAAGGTTATGAAGATTTATTTTTTAAAATTTATTATTATTTTATTTATTTATTTATTTTATTTTTTTGAGATGAAGTCTCACTCTGTCATCTGGGCTAGAGTGCCATGGCGTCAGCCTAGCTGTCAGCAACCTCAAACTCTGGGCTCAAGCAGTTGTCTTGCCTCAGCCTCCTGAGTAGCTGGGATTACAGGCACAAGTCACCACTCCTGCTAATTTTTCTATTTTTAGTAGAGACGGGGTCTTGCTCTTTGCTCAGGCTGGTCTTGAACTCCTGAGCTCAAGCAATCTTCCCGCCTCGGCCTCCCAGAGTGCTAGGATTACAGGCGTGAGCCACCACGCTCAGCCTAAATTTGTTATTTTTTTTAGAGACAGGGTTTCGCTCTATTCCCCAGGCTGAAATGCAGTGGCGTGATCATATGTCACTGTAACCTCAATCTCCTGGACTCCAGAAACCCTCCTGCCTCAGCCTCCAAAGTAGCTGGGACTACAGGTGCGCACCACCATACCCACCTAATTTTTCTTATTTTTTGTAGAGATGGGGTCTTGCTATGTTGCTCAGGCTAGGCTTGAACTCCTGGCCTCAAGTGATCCTCCCACCCAGGCTTCCCCAAGTGCTGGGATTGTAGGAGTGAGCCACCATGCCCTGAAAATTGTGTTGGCACCCTGTTGAAAATCATTTAATCATAGATGTCAAATAATTAAGATTAGAATCTTAATTCTAATGCATTGATCTATATGTTTCTTATTAAGAAGTTGAGCATATTTTCATGGGCTTATTTGTCATCTGTTAATCTTCTTTGGTGGAGGATCTATTCAATTCTTTTGTCCATTTTTTTACTTTAATTGTGTTTTTAAGTTCTGAAAATTTCTTTTTTTGAGACAGAGTCTTACTCTGTTGCCTGGGCTAGCGTGCCGTGGCATCAGCCTAGCTCACAGCAACCTCAAACTCCTGAGCTCAAGCAATCCTTCTGCCTCAGCCTCCCGAGTAGCTGGGACTACAGGCATGCGCCACCATGCCCGGCTAATTTTTGCTATATATTTTTAGTTGGCCAATTAATTTCTTTCTATTTATAGTAGAGACGAGGTCTCACTCTTGCTCAGGCTGGTTTCGAACTCCTGACCTTGAGCGATCCTCCTTCCTTGGCCTCCCAGAATGCTAGAATGCTAGGATTACAGGTGTGAGCCACCGCGCCCGGCCCTGAAAATTCTTTACATATTTATATACAAGCCCTTTATCAGACATGTCATTTGCAAATATTTTCTCCCAGTATGCATACTGGTTTTTTACTTTCTTAAAAGTGTCTTTCAAGGCCAGGCACGGTGGCTCACGCCTGTAATCCTAGCACTCTGGGAGGCCAAGGCGGGTGGATTGCTCAAGGTCAGGAGTTCGAAACCAGCCTGAGCAAGAGTGAGACCTCGTCTCTACTAAAAATAGAAAGAAATTAATTGGACAACTGAAAATATATAGAAAAAATTAGCTGGGCATGGTGGCGCATGCCTGTAGTCCCAGCTACTTGGGAGGTTGAGGCAGAAGGATTGCTTGAGCCCAGGAGTTTGAGGTTGCTGTGAGCTAGGCTGACGCCATGGCACTCACTCTAGCCTGGGCAGCAGAGTGAGACTCTGTCTCAAAAAAAAAAAAAAAAAAAGTGTCTTTCAAAGAGTAGAAGTTCTTAATTTTGATGCAGTCCAATTTAGTAATTTTTTTCTTCTATAGGTCATGCTTTTGTATATATTTAAGAAATCTTTGCCTAATGCAAGATTTTCTGATTTTTGTTTTGTTTTCCTTTTCCTAGCGCTTTTAAAAAGATTTTGGTTCTAAAAGAGCATAAGACATTCTATAATAAAGACATCTGCACCTGAATGTTTATGGCAGCACAATTCACTCTTGCTAGGTCATGGAACCCAAGTGCCCGTCAATTCATGAGTGGATTATTAAAATTTCATATATGTTCACAATGGAATATTACTCAAGTTTAAGAAACGACAGTGAGCTAGCACCGCTTATATTATCCTGGATTGAGCCTGAGCCCATTATTCGAAGTGATGTGACACAAGACCGGAAGAATGGGCTCCACATGTACTCGCCATCAAATGGGTACTGACTGATTAACACTATGGTGTTCAAATGGTGGTGGTGTTCACCAGGGATTCGGGGGTTGGGGGGTAGACCCACATCTGAGGGATGTGGAGAACATTGTGGAGGGGAGGGGCATGCTTGAAATGTAGTTGGGGATGGGAATTAGGGGTCTGAATAGGGGGAAGGAAATCTTCTAAAACTGATTTATGTGAATAGCTGTACAACTTGGTAACTTTACTAATAATCATTTAATTGTACATTTAAAAAAAAAAGGTTTTGGTTCTATATTCAGCCTTATGATCAATTTAATTGTAGCCAGTCATGGTGGTAAGCACCTCTAGTCCCAGCTACTAAGGAGGCTGAGACAGGAGGATCGTTTGAGACCAGGAGCTTGAGTCCAGCCTAGCAACTTAGTGAGACTCTGTTTAAAAAAATTTTTTTTTTCAAAGTTAAATTTTATATATAGTACAAGGTATAGATCAAGTTCAGTTTTTTGGCATACGGAGGTCTAGTTGTTCCACCACCATTTGTTGAAAAGACTATCCTTTCTCCACTGAATTGCTTTGAACCTATAAAAAAAACTAACTGTACACAAATATATATAGTTCTAATTGTGTAGTTTCTATTCTGGTCCACTGAACTACCTCTGTCTATTTTTATGCCACACAACACTTTCTTGATTACTGTAGTTTTACAGTATATCCTGAAGTCATGTAGTGTAAGTCTTCCAATTTTGTTCTTCTTTTTTTCTAAGTTGGTTCATTATTCTGGGTCCTTTGTATTTCTGCATGAATTTTAGAATCAGCCTGTCATTATCTCCTCAAAATCCTGCTGGGATTTTGACTGAGACTGTATCAAATCTATACATAAGTTTTGGAGAATTGCCATCTTAACCTATTATGTCTTCTAACTTATAAGCACAGTAAATCTCTCCATTTAGTTAGGCCTTCTTTAATGTCTCTCAGCAATGCTTTATTGATTTCAGGGTACAGGTCTTGCCCATCTTTCTCAGATATTCCTATATATTTTAGTTTTTGATACAATCATAGGTGTCATTTTTCCACTTACCTTGTTTGTTGCTAGTATACAGAAATGCAACTGATTTGTGTATATTGATCTTGTATCCTGGAACCTTGCTAAACTCACTTATTAGATTTAGATGTCCTTTTGTAAATTCCATAGGATATTCTACATAGATGATCATGTTATCTGCGAACGAAAACAGTTTTACTTCATTCTCTCCAATCTGGATGCCTTTTATTTCTGTTTCTTTCCTGACCACACTAGCCAGAACCTCCATTACAATGGTGACTAGTGGTGAGATCAGATATATATACTTTTAAATATGGTATGCTTCACAAATCTGTGTGTCATCCTTGTGCAGGGGCCATGCTAATCTAACTCTGCATCATTCCAATTTTAGTATAATTCCATGCTAATCTACTCTGCATCATTCCAATTTTAGTATAATTCCATGCTAATCTACTCTGCATCATTCCAATTTTAGTAAGCACCAGACCTTCTTGCCTTGTTCCTGATCTTAGGGGGAATGCATTCACATTTAATTTTTCACTATGAATTTTGATGTTAGCTGTGGGTTTTCTTTGCGTGCTCTTCATTAGGACTGGATGTTAGATTTTGTCAAATGCTTTGTCTGCATCTATTGAGATGACCAGATAGCTTTTCTTTCTTGCTCTGATGATAGGATAAAATCCATAGCTTTTCAAATGTTAAAGCAATCTTGTTTTGTTGGAATAACCTCTTTGGTCCTTTTTATACATTGCTGGATTCCATTTTTTAAAAAATTGTTAAGAATTTCCCACCTATGTTCATGAGAAATATCATTCAGTAATTTTCTTTTCCTTTCTTTTTTTGGAGACAGTCTCGCTCTGTTGCCCATGTTTGTAGAGCAGTAGTGTGATCATAGCTCACTGCAACCTCCAACTCCTGAGCTGACATGATCCTTCCACCTCAGCTTCCTGAGTAGCTGGGACTACAGGTGCATACCACCACATCTGGCCAATTTTTTTTTTACGCAGAAAATCTCAAATTTACTACCACGGAGATTACGTAAGCAAACATCGCCAAAGACTTCTAACTTGTACAGCGGCATCCTGTTTGACCTCATTCCTGTGAAAGAGCGATCGCGATCACGGTAAGAACCAGCACTTGTTTCTACATTTCCAAGCCAGACCTGGCCGCTGGATCCTGGTGTCCTCCTCCTCTCGGACCAGCAGTGCAGTGTCTCTGGGGTCGGGTCGGGAGAGACTTATCCTGCTCTGGACACAGTTCGCGCTCGACCCGGCGGGGCCCAGCTCTCACCCGGACGCCCATATCGGGCTCCGCGGCCCGGGCCTGGCGGCCCCTGGCGGGCGGCTAGAGCCTCGGCCGGACGCGGCCCTGACGCCCGCAAACTGCTGACTCCACAGGTAGCGGCGCAGACGCCGGGGCCTCTGCGCTCGGCTCCCCAGGCCCTGCCCCAAGGCCCACGCCCCGGCCCGCCCGGACGCCCTCGCTACGGTCTCGGCGGGCACCGACTCTGCCTCCGCTCGGCCGCGCGCCCTCCCACTGCCGCCGTTGCCGCTGACATCTGGCCAATTTTTAAAAAAATGTTTTGTAGAGACACAGGTCTTGAACTCCTGATCTCAAGCCATCCTCCCACCTCGGCCTCCCAAAATGCTGGGATTACAGGCATGAGCTACTGCACCTGGTCAATTTTCTTTTCCTATAATGGCTTCGCCTGGTATTTATTATCAAGGTAATTCTGGCTTCATAGAATGAATTGAAGAGTATTTCCTCCTCTTTAATTTTTTGAAAGATTTTGTGTGTGTGTGTGTGTTTTTATATATATATATATATATATATATATATATATATATAAATGTTTGGTGGAATTTACCACTGAAATCATTTAAACCTGGAGTTTTCTTTGTGGAAAGGCTTTTAACTAGTGTTGAATTTCATTAATAGATACAGGGCTATTCAAGTTATCTATTTCTTGTTGAATAAGCTTTGGTAATTTGTCTTTCAAGGAATTTATCCATTTCATCTAAGTTGTCACATTTACTGGCAGAAAGTTGTCCATAACTATTCCTTATTACTCTTCTGCAGCCACCCAAGATGCTGAAAGGAAAGAAGGCCAAGGGGAAGAAGGTGGCTTGGGGCCGCTGTTTTGAAGAAGGAAGAGGCCACGAAGGTGGCACGCCTCCTGTTAGAGAAAATGCTTAAAGAATCTTGGTATCAGACAAGACATCCAGCTCAAAAGGGACCTCACTGCTTTGTCAAATGGCCCCGCTATATCCAGTGTGGTGGCAAAGGGCTATCATCTATGAGCCGCTGAAAGTGCCTCCTGCAATTAACCAGTTCACCCAGGCCTTAGACGAACAAACAGCTACTCAACTGCTTAAGCTGGCTCACAAGTACAGACCAGAGACAAAGCAAGAGAAGCAGAGACTGTTGGCCCAGGCTAAGAAAAAAGCTGCCAGTAAAGGGGATATCCCCACTGAGACCACCTGTCCTTTGAGCAGGAGTTAATACTGTCAACACCTTGGTAGAGAACAAGAAGGCTCAGCTGGTGGTGACTGCACATGACATGGATCTCATTAAGCTGGCTGTCTTCCTGCCTGCCCTGTGTCCTAAGATGGGGGTTCCCTACTGCATTATCAAGGCGAAGGCAAGACTGAGACATCTGGTCCACAGAAAGACCTGCACCACTGTCACCTTCATACAGGTTAACTCAGAAGACAAAGGGGCTTTAGCTAAGCTGGTAGAAGTTATCAGGACCAATTACAATGTCAGATATAATGAGATCTGCCATCACTGGGAAGGCAATGTCCTGGATCCAAAATCTGTGGCTAATATTGCCAAGCTAGAAAAGGCAAAGGCTAAAGAACTTGCCACTAAACTGGTACATTGTTGAGTTTTCTGTACATAAAAATGGTAAAAATTCTCCTTCAAATATAATTCCTTTATTATACTGTTAATATTTGAAGAATCTGTAGTGATATTACATCTTTCCTTCCTGATACTGGTAACTTGTGTCTATTTTTTCTCTTGACCAGTCTGGCTAATTTATTAAATTTATTGATCTCAAAGAACTAGCTTTTTTAAAAACAATTTTAATAGAGACTCGCTCTGTTGCCAAGGCTGGAATGCAGTGGTATGATCATAGTTTACTGCAGCTTCCTGAGCTCAAGCAATCCTCTTGCCTCAGCCTCCTGAGTAGCTGGGACTACAGGCATGCACCACCAAGCCCAGTCAGCTTCTGGTTCAATGATTTTTCTCTATCTTTGCCTGTTCTCCATTCCATTGATTTCTACTTTGATCCTTGTTATTTCCTTTATTCTGGTTACAGTGTGTTTAATTTGCTCTTCTTTTTCTTGTTTCCCAAGGTACAAAATGAGATCATTGATTTGAGACTTTTCTTCTTTTCTACTATAGGCCTTTAATGCTGTAAGAGTCCAAGTATTGCTTTACCTGCAACTCACTCATTTAGGTATGTTGTGATAAGTTCATTCAGTTGAAAATACTTTTCTTTGCACTATATATAACATGCCTTTTTTCTCTATTTGCTTTTAAAGCTTTTTCTTGATTACAGTTTTCAGCAATTTTTTTTCTTTCTTTTTTCTTTTTTTAAAGACAGGGTCTCGCTCTTGCTTAGGCTGGTTTTGATCTCTTGACCTTGAGGGATCCTCCTGCCTTGGCCTCCCAGAATGCTAGGATTACAAGCGTGAGCCACCACGCCCAGCCCAATTTGTGATTTTTACAGTTTTAATCAAATTTGAGATATTTTCAACCATCACTTTTTCCAATCTCCTTCTGTTTGTCTTCTTTCCACTACTGAACTCTAATTACACATTAGGCCACTTGATGTTATCCCAGAGGTCACTAAGTTTCTGTTCTTTTTTTTTTTTTTTTGAGGCAGTCTTGCTCTTTCACCCTGGGTAGAGTGCAGTGGCATCATTGTAGCTCATTGCAACCTCAAACTCCTGGGCTCAAGCGATCCTCCTGCTTCAGCATCCCAAGTAGCTGGGCAACAGGTATGTGCCACCATGCCCAGCTAATTTTTTTTTCTTGTCATTGCTTCTTTTTCTTTTTTTTTTAATTAGTTAGTTGATTTTATTTTTTTTTTTTATTTCAGCATATTATGGGGGTACAAATGATAAGGTTACGTATATTGCCCTTGCCCCCTCCCCCCTGAGTCAGAGCTTCAAGCATGACCATCCCCCAGACGGTGCACATCGCACCCATTATGTATGTATATACCCATCCCCTCCTCCCCCCTCCCGTCTGCCCCACACCCGATAAATGTTGTTCCTATGTGTCCACTTAGATGTTGATCAGTGAAATCAATTTGCTGGTGAGTACATGTGGTGCTTATTTTTCCATTCTTGGGATACTTCACTTAGTAGAATGGGTTTCAGCTCCATCCAGGAAAATACAAGAGGTGCTATATATCACCATTGTTTCTTATAGCTGAATAAGTACTCCATGGTATACATACACCCCATTTTATTAATCCACTCATGTATTGATGGGCACTTGGGTTGTTTCCACAACTTTGCAATTGTGAATTGTGCTGCTATAAACATTTGAGTGCAAGTGTCTTTTTTATAGAGTGTCTTTTGTTCTTTAGGGTACATGCCTAGTAGTGGGATTGCTGGATCAAATGGTAGATCTACCTGTATCCTTTAAGGTATCTCCATATTGCTTTCCACAGGGGTTGTACTAGTTTGCAGTCCCACCAGCAGTGCAGGAGTGTTCCTATCTCTCTGCATCCACGCCATAAATGTGGCTATTAGCATCTCATCCTCCCTCTGCCTCAATAACCAGTGCAAGGCTTTTGAGACCACTAGCCCTAAACAGAGCACAGACTGTTCTACATTCATACGAACAAGTGCTTGCTTCCTGGTCTGTCCTATCTCCATCATCTGCAGAGAGAAGAACATAAAATTACCTGTAGATTATAGTTGTTCTCTTGTTCTTATGGCTTTCCTGGAGATAAATCCTCATGGGGAAATTTTTGGGGAATAAAAACTAATGTCATCATACATGAACACATTTACCTTCATACCTAGAAAGTTATGTTACTTCAAATGATGTATTTTTGTGGGAAGTGAAGAAGAAGCTAGCAGGACCCCAATAACATCTCTGAAAGTATCGGGCTTATTTATTTTTTGTGTTTATGCCTCTGTCTCCCAACTAAGTTGTAAGCTCTCCAAGGGCAGAGACCTTGCCTATCTTGTTAATCATTATATCCCCAATGTTTACAGTGCCTGGCATAAATCTTTAATAAATATGTTTAAATGAATGGATGAATATATGCAAAAAGATTATATAGAAGGGTATATGTGGCAGCATTATTTATAAAGGTACTAGTAAATTTCTGGACAAAATATAAGTGTCTAACAATCAAGGATGAGTTAAGTGTGGCTCATTCATATTTTGGGAATCTTATGCAGCCATTAAAAATAATGGAATGGAAGAATATCTAATGACATTGAAAATATTCACAATTAGGTGGAAAAGTATATAATAGCATATTATATATACTATAAAACAGTAGTATAATATGGTTATAATTGAAAGTATGTATGTGTATGCATGTGTAGGTACAGAAAAATATTAAAAATATCAATATTTTGAGAAACTTTTAAGCTATGTTGGTGATCACTTAAATTCAAATTAGACTCTGCTTTATATACCTCGAGGGAAAAAATTTAATATAGTGTCATTGATTACAAAGCTCAAGCTAAATAAAGCTCTTAGAGAAGATTTGCTGTGTTCAATATGGTAAAATCTGATCCCATTTATTTGTTCATTTTTTGAGGCAAAATTCACATAACATAAAACTCACTTTTTTAATCATTTAAAAGACTACAATTAAGTGATTTCCAGTACACTCACAATGTTGTTCAACCATCACTACTATTTAATTCCAGAGTATTTCATCACCCCAAAAAGAAATCCTATATCCATTAAGAAGTCACTCCCTATTCCCTCCTTCCCCCAGCCCCTGGCAACCACTTATCTATTTTCTGTCTGCATAGAAATCATATAAGATTTGTCCTCCATATCTGGTTTATTTCACTCAGCATATTTTCCAGGTTCATCCATTTTGCAGCATGTTGGTCAGTGTATCATTCTTTTTATGTTTGAATAATAGTCCATTGTATAGATAGACCATTTTGTTTATCCACTCATCTGTTGATGGATATTTGGGTGGTTTCTGTTTCCATCTTTTGGTTATTTTAAATAGTACTCTTATGAAAAGTCATGTACAAATATTTGTCATAAGTAGGTATTTCCTATGAGTTTCATGACTTCTGTTTCCTTCTTCTTGTTCTGCAGTATTTTTATAGATCATATGTTGTTGTTTTCTCTTGTCCTCAAACAAGGCATAAATATGTCCTGATCAAAGTTTGTTAACAAAGAGGATGAATGGTTTGCTTTAGCGTACCTTTCTGTCTACTTGATGGATGTTAAATTCCCTTCTCCACTCAACAGCTGGAAGAAAGGTTAAGGTAAACCAATCGCAATCCAATTTCTAGTTTGTACTGACCTTTTAGCTCTCTTCTACTATGGTGGACTCACTCCTCTTACTGCCTGTGCAGGCTTGTGATCAGCTAGGCTCTCTTTCTGTGTTACTTTGATAGTAACTAGTTCCAAGGTTGGGTAATGGCTTACAGAAGTACTAAGTTCACTGAAAGTCCTGGTTAGATCACAGAAGCAGGAGGCTGATCATTATATTTGTAGTGCTGAACAAGTCCAAAACTTAGCTAAGTAGCTTGTTCCTATGTCAGAAGTTAGGGAAGAGATTGGCAGCCAAGGCGTCTCCAAGGGAATTACAATTCTTTTCATTTTCTTTGTTATCTGTAATTGTATCTCCTTTCTTATTTCAAACTTCATATATGTGAAATTTCTTAATTTTTATTTGGTTATCTATTTTATTGACTTTTTCATCAAAGAACCAACTCTTCTTTAAGCTCTTGGACTAAGATTTATGAATTAATTATGATGTTTTAAATTTATTTTTAGTCCCACATGTAATATAAGAAGATGCTCTCATTACAAAAATTCAACCAATGCAAATGTAACTAAAGTCCCTCTTGATCATCATTTCCAATTTCTAATCCCAGGCCCCTTTCAGAGGTAAGCCATGTTATTACTTTGGTGTATATTATTCCAGACCTGTTTACTGAGGTATTTCCCTTTTTCTTACCCAATTACTGTCCTCCTCAGGAAAAAAGAAATGGATTAGTTTGCTCTTGGTTTTAACAGTGGAATTTTAGGAATCTAAAACCTTATTTAAATTGTTCATTTAGCTCCAGTCCTGGTCTACCCTGACTCAACATGGTTTTACACCATCAAAAATATGCTTCAAATATCATGAAATTGGACTCCCAATCCCCAAATTTATCATATAGCTATGTCCCTGCTTTTAGTATGATTGCATTATTATGACTATGTAAATGTTGTTTATTATGGAACCAAAGAGTATTATATTTCCATTTTCATAACTAGTTGAACTGTAACTTCTAATTATTCTCATATTCTCCTGTTCTCATAATGTCTGCCCTTTAGTCATCCTCTTTTTTTAAGAGTTCTATCAGGTAACCTATCCTTTTTGCTCAGAAACTGACCTTCTGGAGCCATGCATTCTCTTGCTCCTGTCTGGGCTGTTTCTCTCTAGGCCTGAGGCTCAGTTGTCAATTTGGGACTTTTCTTCATCCTACCTCAGGATAGGTAGCTGGTTTCTGGATCCCATGTCTTACTCTTTTTAGGTATCCTCTTTTCTTTTGGTGGTGAACATTCTATAATCACTTCCTGGAAATGGCTACATTAGAGGTAGATTTTCTGAGTCCTTGCATATTAGAAAATGTTTTTATTTTCCTCTCCCATTTGATTGGTAATTTAGCTGAACACAGAATGCAATGTGCAGTGATTCCAAAATGTGTTTGATCATAGAAAGCTTTTTCATGGACATCCCATTATCACACAGGGCTCTGTGGAACATACTTTTGAGAAGAGCTTCCTTTTGAGGGGAAGCTGGATGCAGTTAAGATCTTGCCTGCAAAGATGTGTGAGATGACAAGGCTGTTTAGGTACATGCTGGGTAACTTGGTAAGGGTGGATTTTGTCCCTTATGCTTATGCATCTAATTTACCAGCATTGAATTGGCCTATTATAATTTATTGCATTCTTTCACTCAGCTAATCCTGTTCTTAGCTGAAATTAATATTGCTAGCACCATGGGAGGATTTTATATTAGGTGGATCCTAGACCAAAGTGCTGCTCCCTTGTGCTTATTTATTTTGCAAATGGTAACAGTGGATGCTAGGAATTGTTGTGTGATTTCAGTGCGTTACATGATGGGGTAGATACTATTAGCCTCATTTGCAAATTAGAAAACAAGCTCAAAGAGCTTAAGTGACTTGCTCAAACTAACATAGCTGGTGAATAGTAGAACCAGGATTTGAACCCAGGCAAGCTGACTCTAGAACCTGTGCCACTACATTATATAGCAATAACACCTAGCTGTTATAAAAACTTTCCTGAATTAAGTCACTGTCATCAGCAGAGAATTCTGTGTGACTGTTAAGACTCTCCACTATTGTCTATATTAATTACATTTCTCAATTTTTATCCCAATATCTGTTCATTTTTAATTGTAGCCCTTTCATGTGATCACAAACAGACATAGCACAACAGCAGCAATGCAAAAAGCACTTTTACCACCATCGTTGGACTGTTACATGTAGCAGGGATTTAACTCTGTGATATAATGGTACTGAGTAGTATTTTTTTCATTTATCTGAGAACAGGAGAGAACCTCTAAAAAAACTTTCTTGGAACCTAGGTTATGAGTAACCAGAGTCTTATTCTTCCTCATCTCCAGGTCTGTGGGTTCTGGGTTGCCACAACTCAGACTTTCGGAACAGAGGCATGACAGCCTTACTGAAGGTTTCTAGTTGTGACGGGAACACTGGTGATTATTATGAGGATACATATGAAGATATTTCAACATACCTGCTGAATGAAAACAATGTTATTGAACCCAGAAGCTTCTCTGAGAATTCAAAGCACCCTAGCATTAGGCAAAAGCAATTCAAAGCAACCACAATTCCAGAAAATGACATACAGAAGACTGACCCTCAGTTTGGAGAGAGAAAACAGATGTTTAAAGTACAAAATGTCTCCTCTAGTGATCTGTTGATGAACTTGGGACAGAGTCCTACTCCACATGGGTTATCCTTATCTGATCTCCAAGAAGCCACATATAAGCCTATTCCTGATGATCATTCACCTGCAGCAATAGACAGTAAGGAGGGCCCATCTGAAGTGGCACGAGTCAGGACAGAGCTCCATCACAGTGGGGCCATAGTATTTACTCCTGAACCCGGCCTCCAATTAAGATTAAATGAGAATCTGGGGACAACTATAGCAGTAGAGTTGAAGAAACTTGACATGAAAGTTTCTAGTTCATCATATAATCTAATGACTTCACCAACAATTCCATCAGACAATTTAGCAGCAGGTAATGAAAAGATAGGTTCCTCAGGACCCCCAAATAAGCCAGTTCACTTTGATAGTAAATTAGACACCACTGTATTTGACAAAAATTTATTTCCTTTTGTTGGGTCTGGTGTACCTCTGAGCTTGAGTGAAGGGAATAATGTTGACAAGTTGTTAGAAGCAGCTTTAAAAAACAGTCAAGAAAGTTCACTGGGAAAAAATTTATCATCAATGGAGAATGACAGGTTATTTAAAGAGAAAAGAGCTCACGGTCCTGCTTCATTTATCAAAGATAATGCTTTATTCAAAGTTAATATCTCTTTGGTAAAGACAAACAAGGTATCCAATAATTCAACAACTAGCAGAAAGACTCACAGTGATGGCCCAATATTATTAAATGAGAACAGTACCTCAGTCTGGCAAGAAAGTGATCCTAAGTTTCAAGAAGCGGTGTCTTTGATTCATGATAAAATGTTTATGGACAAAAATGCCATAGCTTTGAGGCTAAAGCATGTGTCAAATAAAACCACTTCATCAGAAAATGTGGAAATGGTCCACCAAACAAAAGATGGCTCTGTGTCACCACATGCAGAAAATCCAGAAATGTCATTCTTCAAGATGCTGTTCTTTCCAGAATCAGAAAATTGGATAAAGAGAACCCATGGAAAGAATTCCCTGGACTCCGGGCAAGGTCCCAGTCCAAAGCAATTAATATCTTTAGGATCAGAAAAATCCATGAAAGATCAGAATTTCTTGTCAGAGAAGAATAAAGTGGTATTACTAGGAGAGGATGAATTTGCAAAGGACACAGGACTCAAAGAGATGGCTTTTCCGCACAGCAGGAGCATATTTCTTACTAACTTGGCTAATGTACATGAAAATGATACAAGCGATCAAGAAAAAAAAATTCAGGAAGAAATAGAAAGGAAGGAAAAATTAATCCAAGAGAATATAGTTTTACCTCAGGGATATACAGTGACTGGCATTAAGAATTTCATGAAGAACCTTTTCTTACAGAGCACGAGGAAAAATGTACAAGGTTTAGATGAGGGGGCATATGCTTCAGTACTTCAAGACAACAGGTCATTAAATGATTTACCAAATAGAACAGAGATTCACATGACCAATTTCTCAAAAAAAATGGAGCAAGAAAACTTGGAAGGCTTGAGAAATGAAACCAAGCAAATGGTAGAGAAGTATCCAAGCACCACAAGGATGTCTCCTAATCCAAGCCAGCAGAATGTTATCACTCAACATGGTAAGCGGGCTTTGAAACAATTCAGACTCCCACTAGAAGAAATAGAGCTTGAAAAGGAGATAATTGTGGATGACACCTCAATCCAGTGGTCCAAAAACAGAAAATATTTAACCCAGGGTACCCTCACACAGATAGACTATGATAAGAAGGAGAAAAACATCATTACTCAGTCTCCTTTATTAGATTGTCTTATGAGGGGTCATGGCATCACTCAAATGAATAGCTCTGCATTACCCACTGCAAAGGTATTGGTATTTCCATCTATTAGACTTACAGATCTGACCAGGATACAATCCCAAGACAACTCTTCTCATCTTCTAGTATCAGCCTGTAGGAATAAAAGTTCTGGAGTCCAAGAAAGCAGCCATTTTTTACAAGGAGCCAAAAGAAATAACCTTTCTTTATCCATGCTAAGCTTGGAGATGATTGGTGATCAAGGAAAGGTTGGCTCCATGGAGACAAGTGCCACAAATTCAGTTACATACAAGAAACTTGAGAACACTGTTCCCTTGCAACTAGGCTTGCCTGAAGCATCTGGGAAAGTTGATTTGCTTCCAAAAGTTCACATTCATCAGGAGGACCTTTTCCCTACAGAAACTAGCAGTGGATCTCCTGGCCATGTGGATCTCATGAAAAATATTTTTCTTCAGAAAACACAGAGAGCTATTAAATGGAATAAAGCAAATAGGCCTGGAAAAGTCCCCTTTTTGAAAGGGACAACAGAAAGCTCTGAAAAGACTCCCTCCAAGCTGCTGGGTCCCTTTGCTTGGGATAACCAATATGCTACTCAGATGCCAAAAGAAGAGTGGAAATCCCAAGAGAAGTCACCAGAAAATATAGCTTTAAAGACAAAGGACACCATTTTGTCCCTGAACCTATGTGAAAGCAATCATGCAATAGTGGCAATAAATGAGGAACAAGATGGACCCCAAAGAGAAGCCACTTGGGCAAAACAAGGAGAGACTGGAAGGTTATGCTCTCAAAACCCACTTGTCTTGAAACGCCATCAAAGGGAAATAACCCTTACTACTCTTCAGTCAGATCAAGAAGAAATTGACTATGATGATACCATCTCAACTGAAATGAAAAGGGAAGATTTTGACATCTATGATGAGGATGAAAATCAGAACCCCCGCAGCTTTCAAAAGAAAACGCGACACTATTTTATTGCTGCAGTGGAGCGGCTCTGGGATTATGGGATGAGTGGATCCCCCTATGCTCTAAGAAACAGGTATGAATTTACTGGTTATTCCTTTGTCCTTCTATTGTGACCTTTGACTTCCCCAGGTGCTGAAATGGTAGGAAAGGCACACCTTATCTGCAGCAGTGAGACTCCAGATATTGCTTTATAGAGGAACCCTGAGAACCATCTGGCAAAGTCTAGATGAAACTTAAGAGTAAATGGGCCGGGCGCAGTGGCTCACGCCTGTAATCCTAGCACTCTGGGAGGCCGACGCAGGTGGATCGCTCAAGGTCAGGAGTTCGAAACCAGCCTGAGCAAGAGCGAGACCCCGTCTTTCAACTAAAAATAGAAAGAAATTAATTGACCAACTAAAAATATATAGAAAAAATTAGCCAGGCATGGTGGCACATGCCTGTAGTCCCAGCTACTCGGGAGGCTGAGGCAGAAGGATCGCCTGAGCCCAGGAGTTTGAGGTTGCT
>CAUYRT010108338.1:0-26136 GCA_963574885.1 Lepilemur ruficaudatus
AAATTAATTGGCCAACTAAAAAATATTTACAAAAAATTAGCCAGGCATGGTGGCGCATGCCTGTAGTCCCAGCTACTTGGGAGGCTGAGGCAGAAGGATCATTTGAGCCCAGGAATTTGAGGTTGCTGTGAGCTAGGCTGACGCCACGGCACTCACTCTAGCCCGGGCAACAGAGTGAGACTCTGTCTAAAAAAAGAAAAAAAAAAAAACAAAAAGATAAGATGAACAGAAATTACCCAACCTGAAGAATAGAAAGAAAAAAGATAGAAAAAAAATTTAACAGAGTCCCAATGGTCCTACAACAACATGAAAATGTCCAACATAAATGCAAGATAAATAGAAGGAAAACCCTACAGAGGTACATCATAGTCAAACTACTAAAACAGAAAGATAAATAAAATATCTTAAAAACAACAATAGAAGACAACCACTCAAGAAAATGCCAACTTATTTTCTGTAGTTAAACATACATTATCACTATCACATGTCCCAGTCATTTCGCATACAGGTATTTATCCAAGAGAAATGAAAACTTTTATTCACACAAACACTTGAACATGAATGTTTACAGTAGCTTTATTCACAATAACCCCAAACTAGAAACAATCCAAACACTCATAAGTAAGAGAATAAACAATCTGTGGTATGTCCATATAATAAAACATTACTCACCAATAAAAAATAACAAACAATATGGATGAAATTCAAAATCATCATGCTGAGTCAAAGAAGATAGTCACAAAATAATATATACTGTGTAAAATTCCTAATAATCTATACTGACAAAAATCAGATCAGTGGTTGCCTGAGGGAAGAGAGATGGAGAGAAGAGGGAAAGACGGATTACAAAGGGGAACAAGAAATCTTTTGAGGATAAAAGATACAGTCTCCATCTTGACTGTGGTGTGATTTTATCACTGTATACAACTGTTAAACTCATCGAATTTTAAATGGATAAAGTTTATTGTATATAAATTATTCCTCAATAAAGTTGATTTAAAAAAACAAAAAGAGCAGCCAGTGAGGGAAAAGACACAATAAACACAAGGAAACAATAATATGAATGGTAGCTGACCTCGTATCAAAAAAACAACAGTAGCCAAGAATGACATCAGCAAAGTAACAGAATAGGAAGCCCCAGACTTCCTATAGAAGTTCCCCATAGCGACAATGACTTAACAACAATATACGTTTCAAAAAGCCTTCCTGAGAATCTTAGAATCCCGTTAGGAAGTCACAGCACAGGCAAGTTCAAAGGCTAGAACTGCACTGCAATGGGTAAGGAAAGCCATTTCATTTCAATCAAGTCAGCCCATTCCCCAAGCCAACACAGCTCCATGAAATTGGGAGGAAAAGCTCAACTCATAGCTTATTCTCTTGGGATTGAAAGAAAAAGTAGAAGGTACATCCAACATTCCAGCTTTCCTGAGGGCTGCCCAAGGGACTACTTCCTGTCTTGCCAGACTTGGTGCAGGCACACACAAGAGAGCTCAGCAGCTTGTTGCAGTACAAGCAACTTATAATACCACAGACAAAAGCTGGCACAGCTCCATATGATTGGGAGAATGTATCCACCAGCTTGTGGCTTTCTCACTTGGGAAAGAAAGAGAAGAGTGGAAAATGTGTCTAATGTTCTGGCTTTTCAGAAGACTGTCCAAGGGACTGATTTCTGCCTCACCAGACTTATACCACTGATGGAACTGGCATATCTTAGAGGTCTGGGGGCCACAAAGAACAAAAGAAAGTTAAGCCCTTGTTGCCGCACTAGAGATCCAATAGTACCACAGACAGACACCAGAGGGAGCAACAGACTACAAGCTCCTGAAAGAGAAATCAGCAAACCTCTCTAATTGGGAAATTACATACACAGGACCCAGAGAGGAGGCATCTCCATAAAAGTTTGGAGAGGCCTCCAGACTCTCTTGCTGGAATGACTAGTGAAGGTCTTCCCCTGTACAAATCCAGTCCATAAAGACTGAAACAGGTAGCTGTTCTTTCAAATGCACAAATCACAGCAAAAAATAACAAGGCATATGAAGAAACAGAGAAACATGGCCCAATCAAAGGAAAAACTTAATCTCTAGGAACCAAACTGAAAAAACAAAGATCTGTGAATTATCTGACAAAGAATCCAAAATAATCATCAAAGAACCTAAGTGTTATACAAGAGAACACAGAAAAACAACTAAATGAAGTCAAACGATGCATGAACGAAATGAGAATTCAACAAATAGACACAAGCATTAAAAAAGAACCAAAGAGAAATTTTGGAGCTAAAGACTATAATAACTATATTGAATGATTCACTAGAGAGGATCAACAGAAGACTTGATCAAGCATAAGAATCAGTGAACTCAAAGACAGGTCATGTGAAATCAAGTCAAAGAAACAAAAAAAAAAGAAAAATGAAAAAAGCCTAAGAAATTTATGAGATGCCATAAAATGGACCAATATGCATATAATGGAAGTTCCAGAAGGAAACAGAGTGAGAAAGGGACAGAGAACTTAGCTGAAGAAATAATGGCCAACACTTTCCAAATACAGGAACACCTCAGAGATACTGCAGGTTTGGGTACACACCACCACGATAAAGCAAATATCACAAAAAAGCGAGTCACACAGACTTTAAGTTTCCCAGTGCATATAAAAGTTATGCTTACACAAAACTGTAGTCTATTAAGTGTGCAGTAGCATTACATCTAAAAAAAACAAAGTAGTCATACCTTAATTTAAAAAAAATACTTTCTTGCTAAAAATCCTAACGATCATCTGAGACTTCAGTGAGTCTTAATCTTTTTGCCTGTGGAGTGTCATGCCTCAACATTGATGGCTGCTAACTGATCAGGGTAGTGATTGCTAAAGCACAGAAAGGCTCTGTCAGATTCTTAAAATAAGTAAAAGTGAAGTTGGCTGCATCAGCTGATTCTTCCTTTCATGAAAGATTTCTCTGCAGCATGCGATACTATCTGATAGCATTTTACCCACAGTAGAACTTTTTTCAAACTTGGAGTCAATCCTCTCACACCTTGAGGTTGTTTTATCGACTAAGTTTATAAAATATTCTATATCCTTTGTTGTCATTTCAACAATGTTCACAGTACCTCTTGACCAGGAGTAGATTCCATCTCAAGAAACTACTTTCTTTGTTCATTCATAAGAAGCAACTCGAGCCATTCAAGTTTTATCATGAGATGGCAGGAATTCAGTCACATCGACAGACTCCACTTCTATTAATAATTCTAGTTCTCTTGCTATTTCTACCATATCTGCAGTTACTCCTCCACTGAAGTCTCAAACCCCTTGAAGTCATCCATGAGGGTTGGAATGAACTTCTTCCAAATTCCTATTAATGTTGATGTTGCAACATCCTCCCATGAATCAAAAATATTCTTAATGCTGTCTAGAATGGTGACTCCTTTCTAGAAGGTTTTCAATTTACTTTGCTCAAATCTATCAGAGGAATCACTATCTATGGCAGGTACAGTCATACAAATGTATTTCTTAAATAGTAAGACTTGAAAGTCGAAATGGCTCCTCCTTGATTAGGCTGCAGAATAGTAGTTGTGTTAGCAGGCATGAAAACAACATTAATCTCCTCGTACATCTCCATCAGAGCTCTTGGGTGACCAGGTACACTGTCAATGGCCAGTAATATTTTGAAAGGAATCTTTTTTTCTAAGCAGTAGGTCACAATGATGGGCTTCAAATATTCAGTAAACTGTGCTATAAACAGATGGGCTGTCATCCAGGCTTGTTGTTCCATTTACAGAGCACAGGCACAGCATTTAGAAATAATTCTTAAGGACCCTGGAATTTTCAGAATGGTCAATAAGCACTGGCTTCAACTTCAAGTCACCAGCTATATTAGCCCCAACAAGGGAGTCAGCCTGTCCCTTGAAGCTTTGAAGCCAAGCACTGATTTCTTCTCTCTAGCTATGACAGTCCAAGATGGTAACCTTTTTACAACAGAAGATTGTTTTGTCTACACTGAAAATCTGTTGTTTAGTGTAGCCACTTTCATCAATGATCTTAGCTAGATCATCTGGAAAACTTGCTGCAGCTTCTCCACCAGCACTTGCTGCTTCACTTTGCACTTTTATGTGATGGAGACAGTTTCTTTCCTTAAAGCTTGTGAACCAACCTCTGCTAGCTTCCAACTATTTTCTGCAGCTTCTTCATCTCTCTCAGCCTTCACCAAATTGAAGAGTTAGGGCCTTCCTCTGGATTAGGCTTTGGTTTAAGGGCATGTTGTGGTTGGTTTGATCTTCTATCCAGAACACTAAAACTTTCTCCCTTGCTTTCTTATCATTCATGTGTTCACTAGAGCAGCATTTTTAATTTCCTTCAAGAAAGACTTTTCCTTTATATTCACAACATGGCTAACTGTTTGAGACAAAATTTCTAGCTTTCATCCTATCTGATTTCACCATACCTTCTTCATTAAGCTTATTCATTTCTAGCTTTCGATTTCACATGACAGATGTGTGACGCTTCCTGTTCACATGAACACTTAGAAGCTATTGTAAGACTATTAATAATAATTGACTCAATTTCAATATTGTTGCATTTCAGAGAATGGGGAAGCCTGAGGAAGAGAGGGAGGGAGGAATGGCCATTCAGTGGAGCAGTGAGAACATTCACATTTATTAGGTTTGCCATTCTTACATAGGCATGGTTTGTGGCACTCCAGAACAATTATAATAGTAACATCAAAGATCACTGATCACAGGTCACCTTAACAGATATAATAATAAACATTTGAAATACTGCAAGAATTACCAGATATGACACAGAAACATAAAGTGAGCACATGTTGTTGGAAAAATTGTGCTGATAGATCTGCTTGACACAGAGTTGTCACAAACCTTCAATTTGTTAAAAAAACTCATCACGGGCAAAGTGCAATAAAGAGAAGGATAACAAAATGAGGTATACCTGTAGGAGAAAGAAAATGGACATCTGAATTCAAGAAGCTCAAAAGGACTCCAAGTAGGATGAACCCAAAGTTCAGGCAAGTTGAGACACATTATAGTCAAATTGCCAAAATTCAAAGACAAAGAGAAATCTTGAAAGCAGGAAAAGAACAGCTATTTGTTATCTACTAAGGAGTATTCATAAGATTATAAGCAAATTTCTCAACAGAAACATTACAGGCCAGAAAGGAGTGGCATAATATATTCAAAGTACTGTAAGAAAAAGCCTGCCAACTAAGAATACTTTATCAGGCAAAATGGCCCTTCAAAAATGAGGAAGAAATAATAACCTTTTCAGATAAACAAAAGCTAAGGGACTTTATCACCAATAGACCTGCTTTATAAAAATTGCTAAAAGGAGTCCTTCAAGTTGAAACAAAAGGATGTTAGACAGCAACACAAAAGCAAACAAAAATATAAAGTTTTCTGATAAAGGTAAATATACACATAAATAGAGTAACCATAATACTGTAATGGTGGTACATCAGTCACTTTTAATTTAGGTATAGAATTTAAAAGATAAAAGAATAAAAAATAACTAAATAAAACTATGCATACTGTAATCACTAGGGCAACTACTAAAATAAATACAGTTGGATATAACTAAAACTCCTATAATAACATTAAAATGGATAGTACAAATTAATCAATTAACCTGAAAGAAATTAGGAAACGAGGCACAGAGAAACAAACAGGACAAATAGCAAGATGGCAGACTTAAACACAGCTGCATCAATAATTATATTAAATTTAAATGGTTAAATGCTCCAATTAAAATGCAGAGATAGACTGGATAAATAACAAACCCCAACTACCTGCTGTCTACTAGAACTATACTGTAAATATAAAGACAGGATGAAAATTAAAGGAAAGCAGATATATCATGAAAACAGTAAACAAAAGAAAGATAGTGAGGCTATATTAATATCCATCAAAGTAGATATCATGCCAAAGTTCATTAGCAGTGATAAAGAGAGGTATTTCACAGTAACAGAAGGACCAAGAAGGTATAACAATAATTATTTATGTACTTCATAACAGAACTTCAAAATGTATGATGCAAAACATGAAACAAAGACTGACAGAATTAAAGGGAGAAATAAATAAGTTCCCAGCCATGGTCAAAGATTTATATAAACCACTTTCAGTAATCGATAGAAAAACTAGACTTAAAAAATCAGCAAGAATCTTAAACATTTGAATACTATCACACCAACCTGATCTGACAATTATAGAATATTATAACAAACACAGAATAAACATTCTATTCAATTGCAAATGGAATATTCACCAAAATGTACTATATGCTGAGTCATGAAATAGATCTCAAAAATGTTTAAAAATTGACATCTTACAGAATATATTCCTGACTATAATGGAATTAAATTAGAAATCAACAATAAGGTATCTAGAAAATCCCAATATTTGACTACCAAATCAGACAGTTCTAAATAACCCAAGGGCTAAAGAAATAAAGGAAATTTAGAAAGTATTTCTAACTTAATAGTAGAAAAATATGATACAGCAAAACTCCTGGGATGAAGCCAAAAGGTGCTTAAAGAGAAATTTACAGCTTTAATATTATTTACTTAAAAAAAAAGAAAGGCTTAAAATCAACAATCTAAGTTTCTAACTTTGGAAAAATAAAGCATAAAGGAAAAAATAATAAAGAGAAGGAATCAATGAGATAGAAAACAGAAAATTAAAGGAAAAATCTGGTTCTTTCAAAAGATTAATAATATTGATAAATCTCTAGCAAAAATGATCAAGAATGAGATAAAATTACTAATATTAGGAATAAAAAATGAGCCATCACTACAGATCCTACAAACAATAAAAGGAAAAAAAGGTGTGTGGACTTGTATTATGCCAATTTAAGTGAAGCTGGAATTTCATTTCCCTGAATCCTCTTCATTGACTAACTCTGGGTTAGTGCTGACTATATAAGTCATTATGTCTGAGATTTGAAAGGCAAAACCTAGGCTCAGAAAGTTGATGCATACTGTCACTTATCTATTGGTTCACCTTGTTAGTGTGGGGAAGCACTTCTGCCTCCAGCTCTTCTTAGTTCCTGTCATCTTTCTTCTTTCTAGTTTTTTGACTCCTGAGCCAGGTATACAGTTAGCCAGCTTCTTCTTCTCATTCATTAAAGTTGGGAATCTTAAAGGAAACAAGAGCCCCACATGGATTCCAACCTATCCTCATAGGTTCCATCCAGCTCATCCCTACAGGTACAGCTTGTCCTTACTTCTACCACTGCACATTCATCTTCTCTTTCTCAGTGCCCTCTCTACCAACTTCAAGTTCTAGAACCAGACAAGAAATCCAGAGCCTCACATATTTTGCCTGCTTCCATAGTTGTATTAGGTCAAATCCAAATAAACTGACAACTTAGAGGAAATGAACAAAGTCTTTGAAAGACAGAAGCTACCAGAGTTTACTCAAGATTAAATAGATTGACTTGAATGGATAGCCCCATAGCTATTTTTTTAAAAAAATTAATGGAACAAAATTGCATTCAGAAATAGACCCCACACATACACAGGGAAATAATTTTCAACAAAGGTGCCAAAATAATTCAACAAAAAAAGAAAAGTCCTTTCAACAAGTGGTAGTAGAACAACTGAATATACATATGAAGAAGAAAACTCAATACCCTACCTCACACACATACATAAAAAATTAATTCAAGAGGGATCACAGCTCTAAACATAGTTCCTAAAAGAAAATATAGGAGAAAAACTTTGCAGCCTCAGGGTAAGCTAAGATTTCTTAAGACACAAAAAGCACTATCAATAAAAGAAAAATTTAATAACAGGACTTCATCAAAATTAAAAATTTCTGCTTATCAAAAGACATCATAAAGAAAATTAAAATGCAAACTACAGCAGGAAGAAAATATTCACAATGCACATATGTGAGAAAAACATGTAAAGCATTAATAAAACAACAAACAATCCAATTAAAATCGGGGTAACCGACTTGAAAAGACACTACATAAAAATATACCAATGACCAATAAGCATATGAAAAGGGACTCAGGATCATAAGTCATAAGAGAAATACAAATTAAAACTATAATAAGATATCATTTTATACTTATTAGAATTACTACAATTAAAATACTGATAATTCCAAATGCTAACAAATTTGTGGAATTACTAAAATTTTTATTCATTGATTATGGGAATACAACCAGAGTACAACCACTCTGGAAAACACTTTGGGTATTTCTTATAAAGCTAAACATATAACTGCCCTATGATCCATCTATTATATTCTTATTACCCAAAAGAACTGAAAACATTCATCCATAAAAAGATTTGTGCAAGAAGGTATATAGCTTTATTCACAATAGCCGAAAACTAGAAACAATTCAAATGCCCATCAAAAGGAGAATAAACAAATTGTGGTATAATTATACCAAGAATAAGCTACTAATGCATGTAATCACATGGATGAATCTCAGAAACACTTTGTTAACTGAAAGTAGCCAGATACAGAGAGTACATGCTGTCATGATTCATTTATATGAAGTTTAACAAGGGGCAAAACTAATCTATGGTGATAAAAATCAGGTAAAGTGAATGCCTAATGGAGGTTTGAATTAACTGGTGGGGGCACAGAGAAACTTTCTAGGGTGACAGAAATATCCTATCTCTTGATTAGGGTATCAATTATACAGGAGTATAGATTTGTCAAAACTCATCAAATTATATACTTAAGATACATACACTTTACTATTTGTAACTTTTATTTGAAAATAAAAAGAAAAATTCACTCATGGAAATTTCAACATTCATTAACAGAATGAAATTATATTTTCCAAAGCAGCATATTTTGAAAAAGATCCCAATAGAATTTTATTCTTAATCACTTAAATGAGGTTTAATACTCTTCATGAGGTCTAAAAGTAAAAACTTAAAAGTGCTACCAAATTTATTAACATGAATATTGCTCTGAATGCAAGAATGTCTCTGAAATGTAAGGAATGTCAACAGAGTATTGTGGCCTGTTTCCATTTACTACAAATTGGTTTTGTGATGCTATCAACTTTTTTAGGAAGAATGACAATAGAATAAAGATTTAGATAAACAGAAAAAATACCAGAAAGTAACAGAAAGCTCAAAACATAATAGAAGAAAGGCATACCTGTTGGGAGTGGTATATATATCCTTTTTTCTAATCTCCTTCGCAAAGCTTCATCAATGTCCCATGGAAAATTAGTAGCTGCCAGTACCATAACCATTTTAGAAGGATCATCATTTTCTAAAGCTCCTCCAACTCCTATACAAAGTAAGAGGGGAAAAAGACAGGAGTTTTCTTATGGCCTTTTATGCTGTCATTCAACTAACATTTTAAATGTTAGCCACAGTGCTTGGCAGGTAGGATCAGTGATGAAAACCGTACAGTCCTTCTGACTTCTGTATGGTGGCAAAACCACACATATCAAAAGATAATTTCAAAACAAAGAAGTAGATGAATTCATATAATCTGTGTAGGATTCTAATCCAATAAGAAAAAATAACTTTTCTACAAGAAAAGTATATTTCTTTGAAAAGGCAGAGGAGATTAGGCTCTGTTTTATCCGATTTATAAAAAATATTAATAAGAAGAAATTTCCTCAAAAATTTTATTTTAGTTTCTATTCTAATTTATTTGACTTTTCTCAAGATGAAAGAACAGAAGAGGGTTCACATTTACTTAATATACTAGCAGGCAATCATAATTTTGAAAGACAGGTCATACTGTACTAATGTTGTTCTTCAAACTTTTAAGTGACTTGTAAAAAAAATAAACAAGAAATTTAAGAATGAACCTAGTAACCACTGACAAAAATAACCAAACTGACTATACATATATACAAAGTTTTTCTACTTTTTAGCACTAAAATTTTAGAATAAAAATTTCAGGTCACACAACAGACAATCTGGGAAATACATAGTGAAAAAAAAAATTCAAAGATCCACAAACCATTGATAAGATTTTCTAGCCTGACATATAACAAAATACTGGTGGATTTAAAGCAACCCAGTTCAATATGGTGTTTTCTTAATAAATTATTACTAAACTCCTACTTCAGTCATTATCATGAAGAATCAAGCTGTCCAACTAATAATCAACAATAGTCACAAATACTGCTCAATGAAATTCAGCTGACCAAATTTATATTCAGTGATGTTTTTTTCCAATCTTAAACACCTAATATTTTCCCCTATATCCCTCCCCTAGAATATAACACAGTCACTCCTTTCTCTCATACCTTAGCAAAAATTAAAATGGTAAACTCATTGAAGAAAAGGACTCATAGTACATTATTTTATGTATCTTACAGTGCCTGGCACTGTATACAACGCACCAACCACAGTTGGTGATCATGGCTGTTTTGAAACAATACACCTTGAATATTTTTAAACACATTTTATCTTTGTTCATGATTTGCTTTCACAGTAAGACACCTCTAAAAAGCAGCTCTTAAGCCCATAACTTTCTTCCTTCTATGGCTCCCCAAAGCCTTTTCTTCTTTATCTGGATAACTCCTACTAATACTTCAAAGCCCAACTCCACTATCTCCTTCCATGACTCCCTAAGTCTGGGTGGTACCTCTCCTATTACGTTTCCATTGCACCTACAGTTTACTTGGACCACAGAACGTGTCATAATGTATTATAATTATATGATCAGTTACCTGCTTCCCATCTAGATCAGTGGGTCTCAAACATTTTGGTCTCAAGACCCTTTTATGCTCTTAAAAATTATTAAGAGCTCCAAAGAGTTTTGTGTGTGTGGAGTATATCTTTCAATATTTATCACTAAAAATTAAAACAGAAGTTTTAAAATATTAATTCATTTTAAAATAATAAGTCCATTACTTATTTACATATTCTTATGAAAAATAAGTATTAATATATTTTTCAAAACCAAAAAAAATCAGTAAGGAGGGTAGCATTTTTTTTTTTACATTTTTGCAAATCTCTTTTATATATGACAAAACAGAGAACAGCTAGATTCTTACATCTGCTTCTGCTTTCCATTTTTTATGATATCCCACTTCTTCTAGATTCTGGAAAATGTCACTATACCCACATATGAGAATGAGCGAAAAAAGGCAAATAATGTCTTGATATTACTATGGAAATAGTATGGAACTTTCACACTCTTTAAAGGGACTCAAGTACCCTTGGGAACTCTGGATCACACCTCTAGAACCTTTGTTCTAAATAGTAAGCTCCTTTTGAAGGCATGGCAGTCTTTGCGTTGTAACCTTAGAACCTGAAATGGTACATGATTTATAACAAGTATGTGATAAAATGCTTTTTGAGTATATAAATAAACAAATAATTTTTAAAAATTCAGGCTGCCTTCTAGTCAATTCATTGAGAATTTCCAAAGTATGAATTTATACAAAATTTTAAAAAAGGTAAGTTTTGAAACAATAATTAAATTATCAATTACCATCCATTTGAATGAGTAGTTCAGACTTGACTCTGCGACTTGCCTCATGTTCATCAGAGGTTCCTCTTCGACTGCAGATAGAATCTATCTCATCAATGAAGATCGTGGTAGGGGCATAAAATTTAGCCTTTGGGAAAATATTTTAAAGAAATCATTCAATGATCTCATAAAATAATCTGAGTATTTTTTAAAATACAATTTTCTCCTTTTAAAACAATGGCAAAAGAGTGTAGAAATTTCTGTTTTAATGCCACCATCTGGTTATTGACAGAGGCTAAATCAATCATTCACATTAGAAAAAAAAAATCTATAAAAATGAAAGTTATATGGTTGGTAAAGTTAGGTGACAGATATACGGAGATTCCCTATACTATTCTTTCTACTTTCATGTTTGGAAATTTCCATAATGAAAATTTTTTAAAAAAGAAATCAACCGCTTATCCTCAAACATGCATTCTTTGGTAATTATTGCAAATCCCTTATGAAACAGGAACAAACTTTAAAGACAGATCAGTTTCTGACTGATTTTTTAAATACACATTAAATTATTCTTCTACCCCATCAGCTCACTAGTGATCCAGAAATACCAATCGGTCTACAGCCATACCACCCTGAATGTACACAATCTCATCTGATCTCAGAAGCTAAGCAGGGTCAGGCTTGGTTAGTACTTGGATGGCAGAAATACCAGTCAACCCACAAAAAAGACCAAAGTCTCCTCCTCTACTTTCACTGGACAGGATGCCAAAGGACACTCTTTGACCTCAGAGAGAAAGATACATTGAAGACACACCAACTATCCCACAAAATCCACCACCCATGACTTGCTAGTGTGTCAAGAACTATTAAAATACAACTATACTGCCCTTTTCAAAAAAGATCCCTAGGTGAACAGACCTAGATTTATTGGAGCATCGTACAACCACACAAACAGTACTTTGAAATCTGAATATATCACTCACCATTTCAAACAACAGACGAACTAACTTCTCAGATTCACCTCTATATTTAGATGTCAGTGTAGAAGAGGAAACGTTGAAGAATGTTGTACCACATTCAGTAGCTACAGCTTTAGCTAGCATAGTCTTACCAGTGCCTGGGGGTCCAACCATCAGTACACCCTGAAATTTCAAAAAATGAATTAAATGATTTATAAGATTAAAATGTTTTTTTATAAATTATCAACTATTAATGTACATAAAGATTTTCCCATCAAAAGATAAACTCAAGTGTCACAGTAAAATGGTGTATTTAGCAAGAGTATCATTTTTATAGGTTTAAAAAAATGAAGAATGATTTCACAGAATGTCTCAAATCAGAGGTGGTCAGAGAAAAGCTAATACAGGGCCTAGACAACAAAGAATTTTCTCATATATTTAGAAAGAACCTGCCCAATTTTCCTGAGCCTGGTACAAGATATATGTATTCACATATATATTCTTGAGCACTGCTTAAGAGTGATTGCTCTGTTTAAACATAATGAAAATAAGAAGACATTTTCTATCATATGTAGCAGAATTATACATTCCTTGTCCTCTATACCAGACAAAACCTATCTTCCACAATACATTTATAATATACAGCTTTTAGTCAAAAATAAAGATACATTTATGAGTTAATAAAGTAACAGTAAAATCTAGCGGTGATTCAAGCATAATCAAATTAGCTAAAATTTTATCAGTTTAATGTGCTATCAGTGTTAGTGATGAGTCACTAAATATAGACTAAAAACTAAACTTTAGTTACTTATTAGCTTTGAAAACAAACATAAAAGTTATTCTATAAAAATAAACACATGAATAAAAATTATGCAAGAAAACCAACCCCCTAGTCTTAAAAACTAATGGATTTTTAAATAATTATTTTCTTCTAATACTTTTATTGGGAATTCAAATTCATACCTAACACTACATTTCTTTTGCATAATAGTTGGTGATTCCTTAAGAGAAATTCTGACCCAATTGCTAATTTAGTCTGATAAGCTTCTGGGGTTTAAACTTTGGATTTATGTATATGTCAAAGTATCATAAATTTAAAAACTATCCAAACCCTTTTCTAGCTTTAGAATTCTGATACACAGAATGACCAGGAGTCACTAGGACTTGAAATACTACTTGTACAAAAATTTTCTTTTGCTTTTTAGGGAGCCCTTAGCTGTGTGTGAGACTGAGATTTTGGAAACTGTGAAAACTGACTTGATGCTACCGGTACTGCTATAGGCATGGCTATAGCAAAGTTCATATTTCTCATTCTAATAACACCTCTCAGTTCCTGTAACATCATCAATATACTCACTTCCAAGAGTAATTTCTAACATTAGCATCTGTTGATAGATACAGGTCATAGATACAGCACAGTGTTTATAAATTTCACTTCCTCATGATGTCACTCCTTCAATTATCTCCTCTCTTTCCTGTATCTCCTTAACTACTGGCTCTTTCTCCTCAGCATATAAACATACTTAAATCTGTCCCATCAAAAAACAAAAAAAATCCCTTGGGGAAAGGACAATCTCTTCAATAATGGTGCTGGGAAAACTGGATAACCATATGCAGAAGAATGAAACCCCTATTCTCTCTCACCATACACATAAATAAAATCAAAATGGATTAAAGACTTGAATCTAAAACCTAAAACTATGAAACTACTAGAAGAAAATACTGGGAAAATGTTCCAGCTTTAACTATGCTACCTTCCTGCTCAAAGAGGTCTCCCCAATACCTACTGGAAAAGGGTCAAACACCTGGCAAACACAACCTGGCTTCAACCTACCTTTCCATTTGAATCTCCCACTAATGTATTTTATTTATTTAACATTTACATAGTGCTAACTATTGTCAGATACTGTTCTAAGGCCTCAACAACTCATTTTAACCTCTCAATATCCTATGAGATGACTATTATTACTTCCATTTTATAAATAAGAAAACTGAGGCATGGAGAAGTTTAGTAACTAAACTAAAATCTATTTATTGACCCATTTTGGAAATAATCTTCTATTCTCACAAAGATCTAAAAATCTCAAGCATAACCTTTTAAAAAAGAGGTTCTGGGGGATGCTGTGGAAGGGTGGGATATGCTTGAAAAGTAGTTGGGGAGCGGAATTAGGGGTCTCAATAGGGGAAAGGAATGCCTCAAACACTGATTCATGTGATTAACTGTACTCCTCGGTAAATTCACTGAAAATCATTTAATTGTACACTTAAAATGGAGTGTTGGTTGTATCAGTCCCAGGAGGCTGAGGCAGAAAGATTACTTGAGCCCAGGAGTTGGAAGTTGCAGTGAGCTATGATGACCACTGCACTCTACCCAGGGTGACAGAGTGCACAGAGTGCAAGAGAAAAAAAAAAGGAAACAGAACACCCCTCCTCACTAGCCCCGCTTCATAAAAAAAACAACAAAAAAAAACTTGTCTTTTAAATATTGTTTTAAAAGTTATAGTAAAAGGGCGGGGGATAAGTTACCAAAATAAGGTAAATCTATAACAAATGCAGTCTGTGAAAGTTTTCAAGTTGCTAGAAGCAATCAAAATGCCAGCTGTAAGCTACTGATATAAATACACAATTTCTCCTCCCCTCTAATTTTGGGCACGTGAACAGAGGAAGACGCGTTAAACAAAGAAATGGACCTTCCTACCTAACTCAGAAGGGCAAAGTAAGATCATGCTGTCATTTCATTACACCAGTCAAAATAAGTAAAAACTCTGCATATCTCTGCAACAACAACAAAAAAAAGTTCCAGACACCTAGGAAGGTGGGAGCTTCCAGGCAGCTTATGAGAGTTTTTTAATATGCTAAAATGAAACCACTGAACTTAGGGGGAACTAGCCCTGAGCTTTAAACTCTAAGCCAGGGGCAAGCTGGAAGGAAACAAATATTCTGATTATGTTTGAGAATTGTACCAAGCCTAGATTAAACAATAATCAAAATAATTAATGATTACTGAGAAGTATGCCAACTTTTTAAAAAGTATTTATGTGATCAGATTATTATTAAGAATACGTACTATTTCTATTTACTAAATTTTTTATTTACAGAGACATCTAGAAAATTCTTAAAACTATTCTCTAGCTCAGCATACTGAGGGAAGTAACTTTAATTAAAGACCATGGTTTCTACATTCCAAGTCCATTTCTCCTGTCACGCAGATATAGCACATCTCAACTACAAGTTCAAATCCAGGTGTTCTGGGGGTATATATACAAACCACCTCCAACCTTTACAAACTGTGTTAAATACATAAAAAACTATACCAATGATGCCTTTCATTATCATGCATTATCATTCTTATTCCAAAACTATTTTAATAAATTCTCACCTTCCATGGCCGTCTAATTCCTTTGAAAAAGTCAGGCATCCACATGGGAAGAACAACAGCTTCCCTTAGCAACTTCTTAGCTTCTTCCAGATCTGCGATGTCATCCCTTTGCAAGAACAGCAAAGTTTCATAGTGGTTATTCAGAGACAGCTTGCTTTTATAGTCAAAACTATTCTTTTAATTTTTTTACTTATAAAATTATTTTTTATTAAGAAAATTATTCTCATTTTTACTGCATAAAAAGATCAGTGAAAACATACTGCAGTTATTAATTAGGACATGTTATTCAATTAACAACCTTTGTCAGTTATATGAACATCAAATTAACATGTAAAATGTCCTTGGTTATATTCTGACAGACGAACTGCCCCATCAATTCTGTACTCTCATATTATGGATGACATCATAACCAGGAGATTAATGGATAGCAAGTGAAGACTTGTAACAAGCCAGCCTATAACTTGTTTTCTCCTCTACTTTAATTCAATAATTTAAAAGACTCTAACCAATGAATGCTTGGATTCCTGGATACAATGTCTCTCTCAAGAGCTTCTATCAGATCCTTATCATATCCAGCACCATCAAATTTTGGAATTTCACCGTCACTTGCACCATCTTGCATATTCTTCCTTCCCTGGTGACAGGTATAAAAAAAGTGCTGGTCAATAACAGGATAATTTTCATTAACATCATTAAACTTTCAAAACATTATAATGTAATCACTTTTAAAATAATTTTTATTATTCTAAGATAGTATTTTCTTATTATTCAAATGCCATCCTCCTCTATTCAATTCATCATCAATAGAGAGACTGGTCAACTTTATTAAAAATATAAAATCTACATTCATGTGGGGGACAGTGCAGGTAAGACTAAAATGATCCTTGCTAGATCCCAACAGATTAGGAAAGCCTGCGTTTGAATTGGTGGATGCAGAGGATTTCCACCACTGCTAGAGAATATTTAGAATATTAGTGAAGAGGAAGAAACAAAATTAATTTACTGAGAACCTATTATGTGGCACAAAATCTCACATACATTATCACATTTCATACAACAACTCTACAAGGTATATAGTACTTTTCCTTCTTTTTACAGATGAGGAAACTAGGACTCAGAAAGGCTAAGTAACTTAATCAAGTTCACTAATAAATGTCAGGGTAGAGATCTTAACTCAGTTCTTCCTGCCTCCCTGAATCTATGCCCTTCACATCATACTGCCTGTGCTTGGCTGAGTCACTTAAAGCTTTCAAACAGGTTGTGTATGGCACAACAATTAGATCCTCCAAAGCATCCAAGAAAGAGGCTGCACATGAGCAAGAGCTGGGACTCTGCTATGCATCTCACAAAGCCTTTTCCCTGTTACTTTAAGTACCTCCTTAGGATTCAGCGTTTCTTCCTAGTAAGGTCCTTAGGACACATCATAAAGTCACTTGGTAAAATCATAAAGACAATGGTAAAAGGACCTTTTTTAAATAGTATTATTAACACCATTAAAGCAGTATGATTTACTCCAAATTCTTCATTTAATAATATGGTGCTTTTAAAAAAAGAATTATATGCTGTGGTTTCTATGGGGTTCTGCCAAGATTTACTCAGTTTCGAAGAGCTTTAAATGAAATGTACTCATTTGCCAAAGATAGTCCAACTACTGGAACTACTTGAGCAGGCAGAGCCCAGTATCTCCCCAGAGCTTTAGCCCCACACTAACTGTCTAATGTAAAAATGAAGGGAGAAAATGGTCAAAATGAGTCAGTCTCCTAAATGTCAATCTGAAAAGAGACAATAGAACAGGATGAAACTTTCTAATCCTTTTTCTGAGATAGACAAAAGGCTCAATTAGAAGTGCTGGGAGAGGACTAAGTGGCTCCCTTTGGCAGATATTCTAGCTCTTTTAAGTCACAAGGTGGATGACCAAACAGTATTCTGGTGACTTGACTCAAAAAAATGAACAATTTACTCTTTCTGGGCAGTATGGAAGTAGTATTAAGCTATTTTCAGGAAGATTCTTACATTTCATATAACCAATATCAATATTGGCACTACTGAGAGGAATAAATTTCTGGCACACCTACACAAGAAACGTAACATTAACAAATTTAAAATAAGCTCAGTATAGAATCACATTTTATATTATATATAGGCCAAAGCTACAAAGTCACACTCAAGTCACTGGGAACACTTTAAAGCTATTCTAGAAATCAATCAACTAAAGAACGCAACAGAAACGGATATATGTGGGACTTAAGCCTTCCTATGGCATTGTAATTTGAGACTTACCAAATTAAAATTAAAATTCATTTTAATATGAATGTCCAAGTGGTAGGGGAGGATTTGATAAAGACTACACAAAGAAAAAGGAAAAGCTACACAACTTATCTGAAAATAATAGGAATCATAGGATTTTAAGAACAATAAATAATTAAGCATCTACTACGTGCAACACATTTTACTGTGCATTAGGTTTTAAAACAGTGAATGAAAATACATTTTCTGCCTTCATCAAGCATCTAATCTAACGGAGGAAACAACAAGTAAACAAAGCAAAAACACACATAATTATAAACTGTGAAGTGCTGTCAAAAAACCTGAGTAGTCAGTGTGGCTAAAAGGTATTAAGCAGAAGGAAGAAGTTGGAGACATGGGTAGAGCTGAGTGTAGCTTTCATTGTAAGGGCATGGGGATGACGTGATCTGATTTATATTTTTAGGTGACTCTTCTCTCTGCTGTATGGAAAAAGGATGGGGAAAAAGAGAAGGAGAATAAAAGAAGCAAAAGCCTCTCACTGCACAGAAGAGGAAACGTGGGTATAAGCCAGTTAAACAATTTGACTGAGAATCCGAAGCTTCTCAATGGTACAGATGAGATTTGAATACACATTCAGTACTCCAAGAAGATTCTGGGAACTTTTTCAAATCAAAATGGTGAGGATATTAAAAAACAGACTAAGGAAAACTCAAATTAAATAATTAATTTGGTTACACCAGGAAATTAGTAAAATGGGTGACAATTATCCTTCATAACAAATAGTTAAATATTTAATAAATTAGAAGAGGGATATAAAATATAAATAACTATGGTATCAGTTAACTAGCTAAATTAAAGGCAATACCTAAAAGAAACTGTTAGTTTCAGGCAATAAAATTAACCTTGCCCAAGATATTATAATCTGTACGTTAATAATACTAGCTGCAATGTCAGTGAAATGATCTTAGAATTCTTTCCTTAGATTTTTACTTTAGTTGACTAAGATCAACGTTAGCAAGAATTTATATTTAGCATAAAGGCTGAAACAATTTCTCATGAAAGCAAAATATTTTAGCTTCTTTTTACTAATATCTAAATTACTCATATCAAGAAAGCTTTGTTAATGATCTATTGGGTAATTATTCCATTTGAGGAAAATGAGGCTCAAAGTGACTAACCAAATATTACAGAGTCAATAAATGATACAGACTGTCCTAAAATACAAATAATGGTTTTTGCATTTTACTGTGCAGCCAGCCTCTCACAGTGGCAGATTAAGTGAAACGTGGTCAGTTATTTATTATATTTTAAGAGAAATACTGACAAATGAAGCACATTCATGAAGGATGATCAGGGTGCTAAAAAGTTCAAAACCCATGTCATACAAAGAAGGACCAAAGAAACTAGAGACATTTAAGCTAAATAAACAAATGCTAATGGAGCAACACAACAACTTGCTCTACATTACTCCAAAGGAAAGAACCAAGGCCAAAACATAAAGCAACAAAAGAGGTAGATTTCAGATCAGCCCAAGAATGAATTTTCTAACAATGGATTCTGCCCAACAAAGGAATCAACTCTCTTGTTAGGCAGTGAGAATTTATATCCAACATAAGAATTTCATGTTTTATTTTACATGTAGCATATAGAATGGCTAGAATGAGTGGTAAATTCTGAGAAAGGATAAGAAAAATGTAAATATAGCTGCTAAGATTCCACACTTAATCTTACTATATAAGAAATACCACATTTAAACAGAGCTCATGAACTCCTGTTAAGATAGCCCTGAAAGTGGAAAACTTAGAATAGCTCAATAAGGATATGCACATTCTAAAATCAAGAAGCTAAGAACTCTCACTGGGCAAGGTTGAAATACAATAAAACTGTTCAATTTAAGAAAAATATGACACAAATCTTCCTATGACCTAAGAGCTCATCTCCTCTCAAAGACTAAACTGACACTTGCACAGGAAAAGAAAATAAACAGTGGGTAAAAAAACAAAACAAAACAAAAAAAAAAAACAGGTGGGCACAAACTTCCACAAATAGGTTTGGAATTCCAAATCATAAGTCAAGTCAAAGTTATTTAGATACAAAAACTGTTTTACTATAATTCAATACAATATGGTAAAAAATAAAATAAAACCAAAAACTAGCACTATAAATTAGCTGCCATCACAGAAAGAATTTGTGGAGTGATTTAATATCCAAAGGATAGAACAAGATATTTCTTAAAAACAAGTCATTGTTAATACAAATGGCCACTGAACATATGAAAGGGCTTTCAACCTCATAAGTTATCAGGTAAATATTCAATATATAGCAAATATGCTGGGAAAATTATAATAAGATATGATTATACTAAAAAAGACTGACAATATCTAGTGTTGGCAAGGATGTGGAGAAACTGAAGGGAAGAAGGAAATTGGTATAACCACTTTGCAAAACTATTTGGTATTATTTACTAAAGTTTAATTTATACATATCCTATGACCTAGCAATTCCACTCCTAGCTATATGCTCACTAGAAATGCATGCATGTGTTATATATATCTCAAACAATAAGTATAAAACTATTCAAAGCAGCATTACTCCTTAATAGCCCCAAACTAAAAGCAATCCCAATATCCATTAACGAGAAAACAGATTTAACTGCGATATACTATGTAACAATGAAAATAAATAAACTACAGAAATATGCAACAGCATGGAAAAATCTCACAAATACATGTTAAGCAAAAAAAGCCAAACACAAATGAACGCTTACTATACATACAGTTTCAAGATGGGCATACTTAATTTATGCTATTTAGAAATCAGAATAGTGGTTACCGTTTAGAAAGAGGGAAACAGCAAGGTCCAGGAGGGATCATGAACATGGCTTCTGAGGTGCCAAATGTTCAATTTCTTGACCTCTGAACTGATGGTTACATAGATTACATGGTAGTCACACAGTAGTTACAAGGGTTACATGCGGTGAGACGCCGAAGCTGTTTCTTAGTGGTTTGTGAATTATTAAATTTCCAGAAATTCTGTAAGCCAGCTATGAAACACAGCCATCAGTAAAAATTCAATTATACAAACTTAGAATTATATTTTTTAAAAAGGTAATTAAGTATTCAAAACTCCTCGCATCCTAATTATTTTACTATTATTTATGCTCTTGAGATTACTTAAGTCTACTATATTTCTGTGGTGGGAACACTACAAAATGGTAGGCTTCTATCCATTTCATCTGAGTACTGATCAGTGACATCATGTTGAAATCTGTCACACTGGAAGTATTTATACCATAGAAATCAGCAAATTCAACAAATCAGGGCTTGATTGATTGTTTTCTTGACTCTCTAGACTTAAGAAAGTGATGGGAAAATGTTAATAATGCAGATTAAACTTAAAAGCACGTAGTTTCTGTTGTATTACATTGTAAATAGCATAGAAAATTGATTATTCTTCCAGTATTTGAAAACTATTATTCAATTCATCAAAGTGCTCAAGTCATTGATGAATGATTGAAGCTCCAGCATATGTTTTTATTGTTTCACTATCATCTTACGCATTAAGGAAAACAAATTATCAACTAACATTCATGCCAGCGCTATGTTCCTCCATCAAATGCAGTCATAGGTTGGCTACAGGTACAAGAGTTGAGCAAAAATCAGCAAAAGCATTCTGTGACAGTCCACTGGCTCTATGAAATTAACAATAAAGAGTATAGGATATTTTTTTATTTGTAAATTACTTGCCACACATCCTTTATATCAGATTTATAATAAACCTGTAGTGTGTATATACACACACACTTTGTTTTCATAAAAGTAGTTATTAACATACAGCAGCACACCACTGGTTATATAATTATCATTCATCAAATAGTACTGTTATAATTTGTGTACTTTTCTTCAATACAAAGGTTTTTTATAAAGTCACTGCTCATTTGTATGGTCAATCAACAGCTTTCAAAACAGTACATGTCTCCAGTCAGATATTCCTAGACTTCTCATCAGAAGAAAAGCATTCATAAACGGCTATTTGTTATATATAATTCAATCAAATACAGTCTTTTAAGACTAATAACTTTAAAATGAGTTCATTGAATATAATTTACCATACTTTAATCTGCATTCTATTTAAAAGAATATAGAGCTTTAATCATAAGATCACGATGGAAGCACAGCTCATTTCACTCAGCTTTATGGTAATTAACCATAAAGTTATAGTCTTAATAATACTTGAGAAATCAGAGTTTTATGAATTAAACTTATTGTTTGCTATAATACAAAAACATTTCTTCTACTACCTAATATTTTAGATTATCCTTTTTAAATAAAAAATGCATGTGTTACTTCTATGTATATTTCTATACTGAGTCTAAGCTTAAATAGCAAAATAACAAATCCAATTTTCCCAGGTGCTACGGTCTATACGCCTATGTCCTTCTAAAAAACATGTCAAAATCTAATCCTCAATGTGTTGGTATTAAGAGGTAGGGCCTTTAGAAGGTGATTAGGTCATGAGGGTTCTGCCCTCATTCCACCCTCATGAATAGGATTAGTGCTCTTATATAAGATGCCTAAAGGAGTCTGTTGGTCCCTTCTACCACATGAGGACACACAGAAGTGCCATCTATAAAAAACAGGCCCTCACTAGTACCAAATCTGCCAGTGCCTTGATCTTGGACTTCCCAGGCTCCAGAACTGTGAGAAATAAATTACTATTATTTATAAATTACCCAGTCTCAGGTGTTTTATTGTAACAGCCCAAACAGACCAGGTACATTCAAGTAAGACTTAAAAATACAGCTTAAAGGTTAATTTAGTCATCTGACTCCCTAATGGCAATGATAAAATAATTAACTTAAAGCCAGGACCTACATTTATTAAAGTTTGTATTTATACGCCTAGAAGTATGACTGACACAAAGTGCACACTTAATAAAGATGTGTTATATGGGGTAGAAACTGGTCCTACGGATGACCCTATAGACTGCACCAGGAAAGAAAACTATAAAGCCTCAACAACAGATCACTATGCAAAGTGACTGCTACTTACTGATAAACAGCATTTCGAGTTGGGACCTAACCTGAAGCCTGTCATAAGTTTAAAAAAAGAAAAAAAAAAAGACGTAATGATTCTCAGAAAATAAACTGGTCCTCTTGTAAGAAAGACATATTCATGATACATGAAAACAAGATAGTAAGCATTTTCAAATTAGAGGCTTTATAGCATAATGATTAAAAGCTCAGGTATGACAGCCACACAAGGTTCAAATCCTAGTTTCACCACGTACTTGCAGTTAAGACTTCGGTGCTTCAACTTCTTCATATGTCAGAGAAAATAATGCTGTGCTCACAGGATTGTGTAAAGATTAAACAAACTAACATATGTAAAAAGCTCAAAAGGGGCATTTTTGTAGAAAGCTTCAAAAAAGATAAGTATGCTCAAGGAAGAGTAATATTGCTACTACTGCTATTATTAGTTGTTCTATCATACAGTTCTCAACACCAAATTAAACATCCAAATATACCAGGGATCTTGAGTAAAATATGTCTAACTTCTCTTATCCTTGCTTTTTTTCACATCTATAAAGTTAAGTAAGTGGTTGGAGTACAGCAGCAGCTTTCGAAATTCTGACCATGACATAAAATACTAAATGCATTTTAGATTATTAGCTAGTATTCACAAACATGTTTATATATCTAAATTTTTTACATATTTATATAACTAAATTTTTTTCTCAAAATAATACTGTTTTACTATGAGAAATAAACTCTGAATTTTCTAGTCTACGCTACTTCAATTTTTTTAAAGCTGGTTGCAACACACAAAACCAATCTTAAAGAAAAAAAACAAACACTGGGGACTACAATACCTCTGAGGACACTTCCAAAACTCGTTTTCAAATTAGCTTTCAATGGAAGTGGGTATCTGTCAGTTTCACCTAAACTGTCTTAAATCCTATCACAGCCTTCAGTGAGTTCTAGGAATTCTAGTATTCTAATAAACATTTGAGTGGTTATGACAATCATAACTGAGTCAAATACACCTTTCAAATGCTAATGAAGTTTCCATTAGTTTGTTTTTTAAAATTATAGTTCTTTTTGTTTCCTCAGTGACTCAGAAAATATCTTTTACCTCCAGACAACTATAGAGTTGGGTTTTTTCCTTAAATAAAAGGCCTGCTTTCCAATGACATTCTGAGTATACTTACATATGTCAATAAAAGAATAATTAGGATTTAAAAAATTATTTAGAAATATTATAAATGAAGACAATTTAAAATCTCCAGTAAAATGTACATAACGTTCCATAAATGCTGCTTGATTATTTGGTTCTTTGCTTAAGAGTCACATTTAAAAGCCAACATTTAATTATTAGCTCTAGATCTCTTTTTATAAATCCAAGCCACATTCTTAATCTAGCTTGGTAGATAAGGATACTACATAATATGAAAACTCTTAAGATAACAGGAAAAAAATGTATAACTTCACACATTCCATTCTTCCAGCCTCCGTCCTTACTCTAGGACCTTTAGCAAGTTACTTTAGCTCTGTGTACCAGTTTCTTCACCTGTAAAATGGGGAAAATAAGATACCTACTTCATAGGATTATTTCATGAATTACTGTGTAACCACTCTGAATGGTACCTAGCAAAGACGCATCCAATAAACCATGACCACGGTTCTTCTCTTTTGTTGTGTGAAATTAAAGACCAAAAAGTTCCTCACCCTATCCTAAAAGTTTATCTAAAAAGCTATTCACAAAGTGAGGGTTGGATTTCAGCCCCTACTTTATGCTTTAAAATGCACATCAAGGCTAGCTGCACAAAAAAAAACAGACGAAGAAACAAAGATGATATTTAAGATATAGATTTTCAAGTATCCATTTATATGGCTTTTTATAATGGAGGAGAACCAGTTCAATTTTATCAGCAGGAAAAATTTATTTATTAGTACCCTTCACTAATCCCAAAAAGGATCTGAAACAGAATCACTACTGTTTTATGGCATAAAAGCTCCACCAAATTACAAACATAAAAAAATCTAATTCATTTTCAATGTCTTAGTGAGGCAGAGAGGTAGAATATGTCTTCAAATCTATCTCATGAAAAGAAATGCTTAGAAAACACCAGTCTTATTCTATCATGATCTAAACATCCATAAAGCCTAGGAAGTTGGTCTACTTAGAGTACAATACTGATCAAAATTACATGCAATAAAAATATTCAAATGTAGTCCATTTTGAAGGACAACTATTTATTATCAGTTATAAGTCATATCTTCATTATATGTATCATGATATGAATGTGATTACAGATCCTGAATTCCTAACAAGAAAACTTCTTTGCAGCAATTCAATTACATCATCATTCATTTATGACATCACAATGGAAATGGGAAATGCTATCACTAAAAATTTTGGTCTTTTCACTAAAATCAAGGCTAAGAGATGCATCAACTCATCCTGCTAGTTCCTTACTCTGTAAGATTATCTTCAACCCATTGTCTTAAAGTCAATTTTAAGGGAAGTACAGAATTTCCAGCCAATACTATGTTTACTCACTGATCAATTTCCTAGATAAGGTAAATGCGCACAATGAGTCCTAAGCAAGGGACATTTTCTCACTAACGGAAAAAAATCCTGTTCTCTACGATTTATGGATGAATCAAAGATATTTACTTTTAGCAGTAGTAAATCACATTTCTTATCTTACTCTGTGAATATATATATCTACTTTCTTACAAGTCTTTCTCCTACAACTGTTTTCATTTATTGTTCATTTTAATTCAGAATACTTTTTAAAAATATTTTTTAAAAAGTTTTAAAACTCTATTTTGAATATTGCTATAAAGGATCCATTTTACTAAATATTTTTAACGTGGGTACATATATTATTCAGAAGTTATGTGCATTGCAGCATGGCCTTCAAAATACAAAGGAGGCTTAGGTTTTGAATCAAGACTTTTTTTTTTTTTTGAGACAGAGTCTCACTCTGCTGACCGGGCTAGAGTGAGTGCCGTGGCGTCAGCCTAGCTCACAGCAACCTCAAACTCCTGGGCTAAAGCGATCCTACTGCCTCAGCCTCCCAAGTAGCTGGGACTACAGGCATGTGCCACCATGCCTGGCTAATTTTTTCTATATAT
>CAUYRT010108347.1:0-10002 GCA_963574885.1 Lepilemur ruficaudatus
AGATTTTTAAATGTAACAAGATAAGTCAACTTGAGTGGTAATATATTTTGGGAAATCAGCTCACTATAAATTGTGACTGTAAACATTATACTGTAAATGCTTTGTAGTTTTCCCCCAATAAAAAAGAAAAAAAAAAAATCAAGCTTGCTGGGGAAATATTCACTGGTGATTTAAAGAATCAAATGTAAAGAAAAACATGAGGGAAAAAGAAAGGCATTATAATGACTGCATGGATGGGGACGGGGGAAGGATGAGGGGGCTATGGGGGCTTCACACTTGTGCCTGGCAATGGGGTTAAAGGAGGCCGGGGTGAGGAGTCGGTGTCGGGGGAGATGGGAGCTCCACTTTGGAGTGAGCCAAGCTGAGTTGGTGGCAACTGCTCCAGCCCGGCCACCTCTGTTCATGAATCTCTCACACAGCCTCAGGACACAACAGTGGGCCCACACCCTGCTGTCCTTGACTTCGGGGTTCCCCGAAAGCAGGGTTTTCTGGGGTACATCCTCAGGCCCAGCGCGACGCCTGACACACATCTGCAATAGGTGAGTCCTGAACATCTGCAAGGAGATGCGCTCAGCAGGGGTCACCTGTCCTGAACTCTGACAGGGCCTGGGCTAGAGATCCAGTCTAAGTCCTTGTCCTCCCAGAGGGAGATGATCAAGAAGAGCAGGATTCGGGCGGCGGTGGTTCCTGGGGAGTCTAGAAGTTAGAAGGTGGAAGTAGCTTCAGAGGACAGAAGGGGACACGCCCAGAGAGGCAGAAGGAAAACCAGGGTAGAGGTAGATTGTACATTGAACCAAATGCTCCCACAGGAACATTTTGTTTTAATTGTGTTTATATGGTGCATTGCTTTTTTAAAAGAACAAAGAAAGTTACAGATAACCAATGTTAACTGCACATGCCAGGTGCTGTTCTAAGCGCTCTCAGTGTATTATCTCACCTAAAATTCTCCATAATACTGTGAAGTAAATACAAATATTTGTTGCCATTTTATAGATGAAAACCTAAGGCACAGAGAGGCTAAAGAACTTGCTCAGGGCCACACAGCTGGTAAGCTGGGCTGTTTGTCTGCAGAGACTGACCTCAAAGCCAATGAGCTCAAGTCCTAGGTATGGGCCCGAAAAGTAAAAGAATTCTGTGCCTTGTTTCGTGGAGGAGAGTGGAGAGGCGTGCAGAGAGACAAAAGGACTCCAGAATTTCTTAGAGAGGCAGTTTGAGGGGAAGCCACAGGAATCATTTTAAAGTCAGAATTACGTAAGGGAACACAATCCCGTTAGGACTCCTCCACGTTGGGGGAACAGGAGATGAAGTAATGACATTGAGCTGATGTTTAAAGGAGAACTATTTATTACAAAAGAACAACAGATTTGAGGTTGAGTAAGTAACTGAGTAAATGTACAGTCTCACAGGCCTTTTGTTAACCACTAGGAACATTTAAAGAGCTTTTTATTTTTGTGATTTCCATAAGCCATGTTTGCAGCAAGCTAGAAAATGAATGTGTTCTTTTACTTGTGAAATCTTCATCTGCGAGAATGTCATATAACAGACATGGAAAAATGCGTTTTCTGCACACACACACAGGCACACCTCCCAACGTATCCGATGATAATGGCTCTTAAAATGAAGCAAATCAAGCTCATATATTATATGATCTGTTAGTTTCTCCGTGTTGGATGCGAAGTTATTTGCAGCCCCTTCGCATACCGGATCCAGAAGGGACCTGGAGCAGAAAAGCATTTAATTTGCAGTGACTAAGGCTTTCATTTCATGTTCTGTAACTTTTTGAAGTTTTTCGCTAGAAGTAATGCACACTTTGCTAAGATATCTACAACACACAGAAAAGAACAAGGAAGAAGAAAACAACCCTGTAGTAGCAACAGTTCCTTCCCTCCCAAATAACCACTGTGAAAACAGTGGAAGTGTCTCTCTGTCCACACTTTTAAAATATAGTGTGTGAATTAAAATCTTTTTTTCTTTCCAAATATAAAATATAACTCATAAAGAGAGTTAAGACTCTGAAGAAGTGGAATGTGTCGGAGTACGAGGTCATTTGTAGCTGCAGTGGCATCCAGGCAACTTGTAAGTGACAGTAAAGAGTCTGTGTCCTGCTTGGTTTTGACTGCTGAGAAGCTGCAGCACGTTCAACAGTCAAGAATTCTGGAATAAATTGCTTTTTATCAAATCCCTATTTAATGGCATAGTACAAGGCACTAAACATTATGACTACGAAAGCCATGTAATAGCATAGAAAACTACTGTGACACGTTAAGTCCAAAGATATTACACACACATATGTATGTAGAAGCAGGAAAAAAAAAGATGAAAATATTCCAAAATGCTAACATTGATGGCGATTAGGTGGCAAGAGCTTTTCAATCTTGTCTTTATTTCTTTATTTTCCATATCTTTTGTATTGTGGTTATATTTTTGTAACAAAAACATTTTTAAAATCTGCACTACCGGTGCCCGGCTAGCTCAGTCGGTAGAGCATGAGACTCTTAAAATCTGCACCAATCAGAACCTTTGAACTCTTCCTACAGATTTAGTGACGCTAGCTGCCTTGTGCCAGAACGTGCTTGAAGACAATACAGTCTCACATAACATTTGACAGCACAATAAGTCAGATACATTTATTGGGCTGTGACTCATCTTTAGAAATTGACATACGATGAATGCAAGTAACATATCATCTTACCTTATTAAACATAATAACTTCCTTATTCACTGAAAGAACTGAAAATGGCATTGCATGCAAAGTTTATAAAAATGTACAGCTAGGCACTGTGACAGAATACAAGAGAATGAAAAGGAATTAAAGTTTGTAGATCCAAATTCTAGTTTTGGATTTACCCATATTAGCCTCAGTTTCCTATTTTAAAATGTGAATAATGAGAAAATGCCCTGCCTAGCACATTGATTTGTCATGGGGGCAATAAAAAGAAAATAACCCAAAAACGGAACCCCAGAATCAGAGAGTCTGGAAGAGATGGTAGAAGCACTTTCTCTTAGATCTTCATGCCCACCCAAGTGGCTTCTGTATACTTCAATGGGGCAAACACACTATCTTTGGATTTGGCATGTTTTGTTGCTGAGTGCTGTAGCATTACAAAGGTCTTTCTTACACTGGCTTCCTGAACTTTCTATCCTATTGTCCTGTTCCATCTCTGGGATGGAGTATCTCATCCCCTAGCATGGTCTAATGGCTTCCAGGTGTGCAGCTATCCATCTCCTTAGCCTATGAGCTGGGAGAGCATTTGGAAAGCACAGCTCCAATGACAGCCTTGCTCATGTTAGAAGTTACACTTCCACCAGGGCAGCTAAGCACGTGGTCTCCTATGACACGCAACTCACATTCACAGTGATTAGTCAATCAAGACTCCAGCATTTGTTTGTTTTTGTTTTCCAACAGTGCTTTGCTTTGTGTGCCCTGCCTGTACTTTCTAAATTAGGTTTGGGAAGTAAGAATGAGATTTTAGATTTGTCTGTGTTAAGTTTCATGGTGTTGGATTTTGCCTGTGGTTCCATCAAATGGCATCCCTAGTTGGTGATGCTCACTCAGTGAATTCAAGTCCATTTTAACTCCAGGTCTTCCAGAATGCGTAAGCTTTCCAGCTCTGCCCTCGTGTTGTAGGAACACGTTCTGCACCTCCCAGCTTCCTCCCCAACCCCTGGATTGGCCTCAAGGCATTCTCCTTTCCTGTATTTGTAGCTTCCAGGAATGTTACCAGGACCCACCTGAACACCAGCTGGTTCTTTTTTGCCGAAGCTCACTTGAAAATTTTTGGGGGCTTCAAATTCCAGCTTTGCTTTCTAACTTTGAATTTGCTTTTTTGGGGGAAATGTATTCCTTCCCACCTATTCTCCCTCCTATCCTTCATCTCTCTGCTCTGTACTCTCCACTGCAGAAGGGTGACCGTGACCAAGTCCACGCCCAGCCCGGCTGCCTCTTTCCTGGGAGGAGAGGCCACCACACATATGTGAGCCAGGATGGGACCAAGTACGAAGCCTGAGGCTTTCCAGTAGAGCCCACTCCCCAGATTGACCCATTTATCATAGAGTGTGGGCATGTATGACTGTGTCCAACTCTACTGACCACGTTCTTCATTTTGCTCACAAGACAGATGTTTACAAATGTTGCCATGAAGTGCCATTCACTACGTCCACATTGTTCTGCCTAATTGCCCCATCTAAAAACCTCATCAAATAGAAGGCTAAATGAGCTTCACCAAACCTGGCTTCTTCTTAGTCACTTCATGCTTTCTCTTGCAATCATGGCTTCATTAAGTGCTAAATGACTATCCCCATAATAATTCATCCAGTATCCTTCCTGTTCCCTAATTGGAGCTTGCAAAATCCCCAAACCCAGTAATGGATGTGGAAGCTGTCTGTCTGGAGGTATGAAGTACTAAGGGACGTCATTCTCCTCAGATTCTGGTAGCCTGGGAGCATCAAGGGGATGGTCTGAACTGTTCATATGTCACTGCCTGGAATGAGAGCGGAGCAGCAAGCAGGTCATCAAGCCAGATTCTCCCAGAGCCCGACCACAAAGGCTGCAAGGCAGCCGTCAGGCCCAGTGTGGTTACTTTTCTGGGTTAAACTAACAGAGTGTGTCACTGGAAGGCGTGTTAGTGATCATTTAGACTGGTGATCCTCAAACATTAATGTGCGCTCAAGTCCCCCGGGATGTCAGTGGAATACAGATGCGGACCCAGTAGTCCCGGAAGATTCTGCATTTCTGATGCACTCCCTGGTGATGCTCTTGGCTCACGGGCCAGACTTTGGGTAGCAAGGATTTTGACTACACTGTTTTGATTTGTCTTTTTCAGATGTGGAAACTAAGGCCCAGTGAGGTGAAGTGATTTTCCCAAAGATACATAGATGGAGTTAGAGTTGACCCTTTAACCCAGGCCTTCTGGGGCCAGGTCAGTACCTCTCTGATCCCAGAATTGCCGGACTCAGTGAAACAGAGGTTTACTACCATTTCCTAATGATGCATAACATATGGAGGGCGAGCCAAGATTGGATTCCAGGGTTGCACACACTTGCACGTGCATACACACATGCTCATGCACACACATGCTATACATGCTTCTTTATATTCTCCTTCCTCCTTCACTGTGATGTGTGGGAAGAAAACACCCGGATCATAGCCACATTATTCTTAAATGTGAATCAACTCTGACTGTGTAAATTTTTTCATAAACATATTCCAGGAAAATACATGAGTTATTTCTGACCTTTTATGTATAACTTTAGAGATCCTGGAATTCTGCAAAGACCATGTTACTGATAAAACCATGTTATGATGATCACTTTTGATAGTTTTAGTATTAAAACTCTGAGCTTGGCTCAGTGAACTCTATGCTCTGGCATTCATAAAGGACCCTGGAGTTTTGGAGATTTTCCATTAACTTCTAGTATTGAGGTTTTGTTGCCAACTATGACTATTTATTTTCCCTGAACTTTGTGGGGGAGTTATACAGCTGACAAAACCAAGGCAGGAAAGTGTGTGGGGGTGCATGTGTGTGTGTGTGTTCACACATGTTAACTAAACAATGCAGATTTCTGACATTTTCCCCCTTGTTGAGAAGTGGAGGAAGGAGGAAGAAAGGAATTGTCTGGAGTGGAAAAAAGGGCCAAAAAAATCCTTGAAATAAAATCTCTCCTCTCCACTCTTCAGTAAAGATAATGCTAAACTGCTTAGAGAAAAATCAGGGCAACAAACTCCTATCTGGGAGGCAAACACTCATGGTGGATGAAGCCCATGGGTGTCTCACCCACAGCCTACCTATCTGCTAGAGAGTAAGCTTCTTGGAGTCAGGGCTGGGTCTTCCTGATTTCTCTTTCTCTTCTCTCTTTCTAAGAGCCCCTAGACCTTGCATCCAGCAGGAGGCGAGAGTGTCTGCTGAATGAAGTCCCCATTCACCCTTCAGCGTCAGGGGCCCCTGGCCAGCAGACCTGGAAGACACGCATGTTCCTGAGAGTCCCAGCCGGGAGCTCCCGGGCAGGCATCTGTTCCTCTGAAAGCGGTGAACCTCCGACCACCGCAGCTTCTCCGTCTCCTGATCCGCCCCTTCCTGTGGTACAGAGCCTCCCTGTCCACTTCCTCTCTTTCTTTACTGGAGGAACGATTAAAAGAGGGCAAAAGAAAAGGAAGAAGAACAGGAAGAGAAGAGGGAGGAGAGATAGGAGGGGAAGGAGTGGGGAGGACCGAGGAGAAGAGGAAGGAGAAGGAAGAGGAGGAGGGAGAGGGGACTGAGGAAGACTTCGGGGAAGGGAGGGGTACAAGAGGAGGGAGGAATTGGGGGAGGAGGGAGGAGTGGGGAGGGGAGGGAGCAGCTGGGGCAGGAGCAGGGCCAGCTGCCTGTGCAGAGGAAAGCCTGTCAGACTCCCTCTGGCTCCCGGGCTGCCCGCTGGTCTCTCCTGTGGGTGTCAGGACACTTGGTTGCAGATAATTGAATATATCTGACTCGACTGACCTGGCTTTAAAAAACCAAAAAGGATATATTGGCTCCTATCCTGGAACAGTCCAGAGATAATAAGAGTTGGATGAGTTTCTAGCACTTTCTGTGAAGTTCTCTGGAAGACCCTCCCTTGTGGGTGTGCATCCTCCTCAAGCTGTTGCCCCCCTTGTCTTAGGAAGGGTGCCATAGCAGCCCTCCTAAGGGGCCGGCTTCTCCCCACTGTCAAAGAGAAGCAGTAAGCCTTGCTCGGACGCGACCAGCCTGGAGCCCATCAACGTGGCCAGGAGGTGCCATGTGCTGACAGACTGTTCCCTGGGTGTGCCCATCCTTCGGGCTCCTTGGGAAGAAGAGACCAGCGGAGCAGCCCCTTGAGTTGGGGGTGGAGTGGGTCCCACCCAGGTCTCATGACTGCGCCACGGTGGAGGAAGCGTGGGAAGTTCCGCCTGGCCTCTGAGAGTCTTTCCAGATGTTCCAGTGAGGCTGTGTCTTTGGCAGCCTGTCACTAGGTGGCTTAGACCTGAATATTCACATTATAGACAGGTCCAAAATGTCAGCAAGACCACTGCAGGAACATGGCCTTGAACCTCCAGACCATTCTGCTTATTCTTAACGTTATTGAAATCCCTGTCCATGGCTAAATTGGAACATGTCCTCTCTCAGTTAAAGCTCTCTAACCTACCAATTCATCACCGCTGCTTGGTAATGACCTAGAATGGGACATCCTCTGGAAAGGATGCCAAGAAGAGACAGTGGCTGCTAGGAACTTGCACTGTTCCTGAGTAGATAAGCCCCATTTCCAAAGAGATTGCACTGGTCCCCAGGTAAGACTTGAACAGCCATGCCAGGCTGGTCTCCACCCCTGCCTGGCTAAATGAGCTTGGGCAGAGTGCTTAATCAGTTTCCTCATCTGTAAAATGAGTCTAAAGAATTTAAGCTTCCTAGAAGAATGCCTGGCACCTGGAAGTACCCACTGTTGTTCTTCTGTCACATCACAGAGGGAAGGCAGAGGTTTAGAGTGGGGAGAGTCAGCCCCGATGCAGTAGGGAGTGTGCTTGAGAGAGCAGCGGGGAAGACTGGAAGGATGAGGGCACAGCGAAGAGGTGGGGCATGTCATGCTGGGTGGGGTCACACTTAACAGGATGAGGACAGACAGTGGGCTGAGAGCATTAGAGCAAAGGACTGAACAGTGTCTGCTAGAGTGAGAGGGGGCCAGTCCAGATCAGTGCAAAGGGTTCTTGGAAGGGTGGTGGGAATGATGGCAGAATGGCGTGTTGAGAACAGCCTACTGAGAGCCTGGAATGCCACAGTAGGAGGTTTGTCTGTCTTCCTTCCCACGCTTTTCAGAGTTTAGAGCAGCACAGTGATCGGGCAGATTCTGTATCAAGTTGAGAATGTTCATCTGAATGCAGGGCATAGGAGAGCCCATAAGAGAAATAAAAGAGGCGACCAGACAGCACCGTCTCTCCTGGGTGGATCAGGCTGCATGTGTGAAAGCCAGAGGCTCTGGCTCCTGAGTCCTCCCTGACCCATGTGCTGTTCCCAGAGCATCACCCTAGGCAGAGGACTGATCAGTGGTCACCCCACGTCCAGGGTGCGGAGAAGAGAGGCTTCCAGTGTTCTCAGGGCACATGGCAGGGGTGGTAGGCACCACCAAGAAGAAGGCTGGTATCTGGGACAGGAGCAGATCTGAATTAAGGGTCCTGCAACATTTCCCGAGGCTGTCTCTGTGGGAATTGCTCTAAGGATGGTGGTGGGGGGGTAGGCAGAGAGGGCAGGGGCACAAGACCTCTGGCCTGGCCCTGACCAGACATGACTCTGATGGCGGGAACACTATAAGTGGCTGGACACAGCCGGCTGGCATCGTCGAGGTTCAACGCAAAGTCGTAGGAGCAGAGAGCGCCAGCCTCAGGAAGCGGTGGAGGTTAGCGTGCAGTGAGGGGTATTGGTATTTCATAAGGGTTTGGCACGTTCGCTGAGTGATTCTGGCTGTATGCCCGGCTCTGAGTTTCCTGTTCATAGCTCCCCAGATGTGTCACTGCCAAGGGATTAAAGCCCTCGGAGGCTCTGACACAGGCGCCCCAAGACCCCACTTTCTCCCTCCTTTGAACCTCCACGCCAGCTGGGGTGTCTGACAAGATGTGAGCTGTCACCCTCGTGCGGCATAGACCGACCCAGAGCTCATTTGGAAAAGGAAAAAAAGAATTAACGACTCTATCCAGGGTTGACTTAAAGACACACTTTTGTTTGTAATAACCAGCGTCAACTCAGCAGGATTCATTTGGGAAAAGAAACCGCGCCGGACCTCCCGAGAGCTACCCCCTCCTAGGAGGCCAACCGCTCCCAAATGCCCCAAGGATGAACAACGGAGACAGTAAGATGGTTAATTGCACTGCAGTTTTTTGTTTCTGTATTTTTTCCTTCCCTTTTTTGGTTTATTTACACATTGATGAGATATTTAGGAGGGAGAAACGGAATCTGATAAAAGTTAATGTTGTGGTGTTTGTTGAAGCAAGATTTTAAGGATTTCTTGGCGTTAATGTGGCTCTATAGGCACACTTAACCTTAGATGTGTATGTGTGCCATGCTGAGAAATCACCTATGATTGCTTATGCTTGATTCCATGGAAGATTAACTATGAAGTATATAGGAAATATATTTTATAACTGTATACTGCTTATAAACCGTTAACAGTTACGTGATTTGTGGTAAGTGGTAAGGTTTGTTTAGTGAAGGGCAATGCAAATAAAGTCCTTTCATAATGCTGTTGATGATGTCAGAATTAAGACTTATTTTGCCATTTTCCATTAAGCTTCTACAGTTTCAGAGGGTCATAATTTCACTCAATGTTTTACTGAGGCACTGCATTATTTTTAACAGACTTCCGTTAGTTGCATGTAAAGTTACATTGCATAGTATTGGCAAGACTTGTATACGCTTCCCTCACTAAGGGCTTCAAATGTCATTTTAAAAGCTTGAGCATTTTTTCCCCCAGAGGCTTTGCAAATGTTGCATCCACAGCTATAGAGAAGACTGTGCAGTCTCAGAGGGGATCATAAACATTGCCCTGTGTTTCTTATTTGATACCCTTAGATTTACATAATTCCTATTAATAGGGTTGTTGTGCGTATGAATAAGAAAATGGGACAGAATCTGAAAGAGTAAAGAAAGGACATAAAACAAAAAGGAGAACAAAATGAGATTTACGGCCGGGCGGGCGCTGTGGCTCACGCCTGTAATCCTAGCACTTTGGGAGGCTGAGGAGGGCGGATCGGTCAAGGTCAGGAGTTCAAAACCAGCCTGAGCAAGAGCAAGATCCCTTCTCTACTAAAAATAGAAACAAATTAATTGGCCAACTAAAATTATATATATATATAAAAAAAATTAGCCGGGCATGGTGGCGCATGCCTGTAGTCCCAGCTACTCGGGAGGCTGAGGCAGAAGGATTGCTTGAGCCCAGGAGTTTGAGGTTGCTGTGAGCTAGGCTGACGCCACGGCACTCACTCTAGCCCAGGCAAGAGAGTGAGACTCTGTCTCAAAAAAA